>CM061921.1:75628793-75750810 GCA_031002005.1 Vandiemenella viatica | reverse complement strand
TTGTTCCGTGTTCCACCCGGCTATGCCGATTTCTGTTTTAAGAGTTTCCCGGCGATCCATATGCGAAGTTTTGTAACTTATTTGCTACATATTAATCTAATGCAGTTTTTTTTAAAAAATGCAAGCTCATATTTGATCGGCCCACGTAAAAAAATGTCACACATAAGATATAAGACACTGAATATTAGCCAAATTGCTACACTGAAAAAACATTAATCACTGTGAGACGAAATTGTCAGGATAACCATTTCGCACAGAAATTCTATTTGCGTTCAATGCTTTGCTTATATGCATTAGATGTAAAAAATCAGTTTTATTGAGGCCAGCATACGACGAAAAACAAAATATTGAGAGAATAATAGGAGGGGCGTTCAGATACAAATAATAATTTATCATAAGAACGAAGTTTTTCTCGGCGTTGAGAATTGATATAGTCTTCTCGGGAGACTCCCGAGAAGACTATATCAATAATTTATCATTCAGTCAAACATTCATCTAAAATAAATAATTTACATACTTAGTCTGAAAACCAGTTTATCTTTTCAACACAGTGGAGTAATGTTAAAGTACCGTTCATTATCGACTTGTTGTTAGTAACGTGTCAAACATAACGTTTATGTCCAGAAACGTTTTATCACCAAACTGTGATTTAACTTAAAAAATTATCAGTGATTTTACTTTTAAAATTTAATAACAGTGTCTCGTTACTCTCTTGAATGTACTTCTATTTCACTCATATCTGTCAAACAAATAATACTGGCGAACAACTGAAATAATTTAGATATCATTCCCTTGCACTATGTAGTGATAAGCGCAACTGCATCTGTTAGGAACTAAATTCGAATCACAGTTTAAACTCGAATCTACATTATAGATACCAATAATAGCTGTAACGCTTCAGTAAATCCGAAACAGGAGAAAAATGCTTTCATGTGGTCAAATTCTAGTACATTTGTATTAGGACCATCAAATATAAATGAAAATTAGTAAAAGACAAGGTGTTCCTTCGACGAAACAGCGCGTGGTTAATATGAGTGTGTTGGCATTCTACATGCTACAGCTTGTTTCTGCAGTCGTTTTTTTTACTTGTTATCAGTACGACAGAAGCCAAGGTTCATTTCACATTCAAAGAATCACGGGTGCACCACTATACTACCGAAACGAAAACGTCGAGTATGGAATGGCGTGCAAATATAAGCAGCACAGGTGAAGGTGAAATCACGTATGACCGCTGAGAAAGTTTTCATGGTTGTCCTTTGCGATGCTGAATGTGTCAAGTACGTTTATTTCCTGCTTGGGCAACGAATTTTAAGCGCTGCGTACTACTTTGAACTCTCTGGCAAGGTTAGAGAGGTGGTCAGTTGAAAACCTGATACACAACGTTCTGTTTTTGCAAAATAACGCTGCTTCACAAGTGAAATTGGAAGAACTACGATGAACATCTTCGGCTCATCTCCCATACAGTGCAGTGGTAGTGCAAGTCATAAGCAAAAAAAATACTGATAGAATTTAAAAATAATAATATATACTATTTAATTTCGTAAGCTCACTCATTCACTCACCACGATAGCTATTGGCTAGAGAACAAGATACCATTAGAAAAAATTCATGGTTATGTCCGCAACTTAATAGCTAAGCAATTACAACCAAATTAATTGCCATATTACATTCATGAAGTTTGCTTTTCGTAACGTTTCGTAGGATGAAAAAACGGTGATCTGCTTTTCAGTAACATGTTGCTAATGAAAGCAACTTAATTTTTAAAAAAAAATTGCCCATGGTCTCTGCTGTAACCACGAATGCCAATTGTCATTCCGGCTTAAGATAAATTTCAATTTAATTAAAACTTTCACTAATATTTTTGGTTGACCAAAGTTCATGCATTACGGTTTATTTGCTTTTTTAGGTACTTTACTGACCACTTCGTTAATGGTCTTTGTTAATGTTCGCTATACGTTAGTTATTAGGTTATTTTAAGTGGACATCAGACCGAATATGTTACTGAACTTCGGAGGTGCTCAAGTGTTTAATAATATTAAATATGTATTAAGTTCTCTGGCCATTACAGGTACAGTGACCAATGATTACATTATGAGTGTTTACCCAGTCTCCATAAAATACAACGTGATGCTTTCGAAGCAAAAAGGAATTTTTTAAGTTTTGCAGAGTGAACTTTAAGGGTCAAATACAAGTCAAGTTTGTATTTAAGCAATTATACGATTGTGTTATCGTCCCTGTTCGTGTTTAATACCTACCTCTATTAATGATACTGAGTTCTGCAAGCTCAGAGATTTTATTCACCCTGAAACACGGGTCAAGTTTATATTTGGTCAAATCAGGTTCATCCTAAAAACAGGAACTATTCTAAACTCGTGACGATACGCAAAAAGCTAGTTTAAAAATAAATGTTTCCAGTAAAAAGGTACTACTCCAGCTACTGTAGGATACTGATATAAGAAGAGTTGGGTAAATTTACCACTTTCGCCTTATGAATTATGTGTATATTCAAGTAAACTGAAAAGGGGGCAGTGGTAACTGAAGTTTGATTCTACCAAGAATATAACCTGCGACTGACACTTACAAGACTCCAGGCTTACCCTGCGAGCCAGGAGGCTAAACCTGTGCCGTCCTACTTGGAATACTTTCAAGTCCATTATCTTCAAATTGGCCGAAAGTCATGTTGTCTTGCTTCGCCAAAATACATCCCTAACGATAATCCTCACATGCTGCAAGTACTCAGTAATTAAACTCTGTGAGCTTCGTTCCCGCCATATTATATTAATCTTTACTTATTTTTTTATTTATTATCCGACCCACCTACATGATTAGTATTGCGTTGACACTGCAGCTATTTGCGGGAGACACATTACAAGCAGATTAATCCAGAGCTGCGCCAGACGCAAATAACTCAGTCAAAACGGTGGCACTCACAAGATGATATTAACAATAATTCTTCCGAATGTTTCGTGTCTGCTGATGGTAGAACTTGTACGTCCACATAGGTGTCCAGGATTCCTGGGAAATATTTAATTTTTAACGTCAGAACATTTGAAAGCTGGCCTTATTGGCTATCTAATTATAACAGAAGTTTCTTTTTCAGTGCTGCCATTTTGACATTTTGTAAAAAACGGACTATGCGTTACTTGACTCCTGATCACAGTGGCTAAATTTGGTTTTCACATACATTAAAACATTTTCAGATGTGACCAGTAGTACTGAATCGGAACTATGCATGTAGGTTTAGGAGAGTATTTCCTTTTACTTAAAAAGAATTAAAAGAAAAGAAGAGATATCACAGAGCACAAGATCTACAGGAGAATAACTTCAATGGGCACAACTTTCACGTGAATAATATTAATGAGGAAATAATTCCATAACACATTATTCCAAGAATTCAAGTGAATTTTTTATATATATATATATATATATATATATATATATATATATATATATATATATATATATATATATATATATATATATATATATTTCATGCTAAGACTTCCTGAATTACTTTGTTTAAGTTTTCATCTCGCCTAACATTTAGTTGGCTTAAATGATAATCCCTAATCAGTATTTAGTTTCTTCGTGAGCTGGTGAATTTCTAGTTCAGGTATGTTCTACTAGTGAATAAGTGTTTTTCCTAAACAGATACCAAAAGACATATTATATTAATCCATAAATGTGAGAAACTTGATAAGTTCGATGCGACTTACATTAGAATCCAGACATAATCACCTGGCTGGTTTTAAAAAAAAATTAAAGACCGATGAAATTTCAATTTCAATTTGGTTTTAGGTGAGGTATTTTATTAAATTCTGCCATTTTTAAACATAAAAGGGAAATCCTGTAGAAAATTCCTGAGATTAGACTACAGCTATCCACTATGCTGATGACGGAATTCTCCACGACAAACTGGAACACATTAGGCAGGACTTTAGATTAAGTCATACATTAAAAAGAGAGAGAAAACAATTCAAAGTGATTTCGAAAAAATGTGAATGCAGACGAATTTATAAATTGATAATGTTATATAATAAAACACGGCTTTGAACAGGGATCAGTTCTTGGTCTTTTTCCGTTTGTAATTTACATAGATCGTCTCAGACCCATGATAGATGATATTAACAATATGCTTTTTGTAATGGTAAACGTCTATCAGTACAAATCTCGGAAAAAAACAGCCTCCGTGACTACTGAAAAAATGTATAGGTGGCTCAGTGCCAATTAATTATTACCTAAAATGAGAAGGAAAAAACTCATTCATATGGCTATATATATATATATATATATCAAACTAGTAGAATTGTGAATTTGTGTATATTCGTCATGTAAATGAGCATTGTTTTATGCGGAGAAACTGTGTAAATGATATGCAGTACGATCATGGACAGCATTATGTATGAAGTATTAATTAAAAATTTGCAATTGTGCATTTTTATTTGAGCCACGATGATTGGAGGGCAATTCTCGACTGTTGGGACTGGTTTATTTTGATAATTTTGTGTGTAAGTGAATGTAAACAGTATTAACTTTCATTTCAAGGTTTTTTTTCTAATGATTGTGAATGATTTTGTTTTAATGTGGATTCTATTGTTGGCTGCATTGTCGCCATTCGAGAAATATCGATCGGCTTTCTTTGTGTTATTCTGGACTTTTCTGTAGAAACGAGCGGCAGAGTAGTTTGTTGAAAGTTAGTTGTAATTCAGTTGTTTTTGCATGTTTTACACATGGAGGAAGGAATATATGGTTGACGACCCAAGGGACCTTCACCACGCACTAGAGTGACACCGGGTAGAGAGAAGTGGGGTGGGGATGTCGCCATATTGGTCGGCCGTAGAAACACGGTAAATAGGCACAAAAACGTCAATGGAATCGTACGACAATCGTGGAATCGCAATTTGATGATGGATTATTATGTAACTTGACGAGACAGACTAAAAATGAAGAATAATTTTGTTTTGATATCGTGCTTAGTTCTCGAGATATAGTCTCAAAAGTGAGGTGTTTTGGGTTGAAATTCGGAAGAAAAAATTCCACAATGGTAAATTTGGTGTTAGATTCTTACGTAACACGACGAGAAAAACCGAAAATAAAGAATAAAATTTTTCGAAATCTCACTTAGTTCTCGAGATATACTGTCTCAAAAGTGAGGTGTTTTAGGTTGAACGTCAGAAGAAAACTATCCCCAAAGTCAAATTTGATAATAGATTCTTATGTAACATGGTGAGAGAAATTGAAAGTAAACAATAATAATTTTCGATAACTCGTTTAGTTCTCGAGATAAGCTGTCTCCAAAAGTCAGAAGCTTAAATGGGAGTAGTATACATTGCGTTACGCGATACACGTTGTGTCACTAACATGGTGTTTATTAAATTACTAAGAACTAATTATAAACTGTTTGTCCCTACTGGTACAGGCTGCATTTCAACCTACCCACATTTCCATTAATATTGTCGCTACAAAATAAAACTATGAAGACACACCTTAACACATGAAATGCATCGCGAACTAAGTTTGGGGTAAAACAACGTTTGCTTCATCACGTTTCATAGTTCGCACAGCACAAATTATCACAATTAATTTCATTGTGCACTTTCAGTGTAAACTGCACTGGACTAAAGCATGCAGAATACCATATTCATTGTATCGCGATGTAAACTTGACCTGCTTAAATTAGACTTCCAACACTTGTTTACAATAAGGCTAGCCTTTTATGTGCAAAGTAGTAACATATGCTGATTGTCTACACTACACCAACAAATATTTGAGAACGACATTATCCTGTTGAGACCAATGAATATATTTATAACGATAGGCCCTAATATTGCAGTTACCTATCAGACACTTCAAGAACAATAATTACGATGTGACTTAGTTATGAAATCTTATTCCAGGTTGTTTCCTATCTTGCCTGTTTGTATAACCATATGCAACACAACTTGGCATTGTAGAAAACTTCAGAATATTAGAAAATGAAATATTCTCAGCAGCAGACAGTGCAAACAGCCCAATGTTTTAGGGTTATTCCTATGGCCGCCGCGCTTGCGCAGTAGGAGACGAGTTTTTATATGAGGTTTCACAGATTAAGTGTTATTTCGTCTCCATATATTCCTTCCTCCATGGTTTTACAGTCGTTTGTGAGTTTAATCGCTGGAATATTTGTATGTTTATGCTTAATATCTTTGGAGAAGTCTGGTGCCTTGTGTTATCTTACAGCTTCACAGTGAAACAAATATAAATTAAAAACGATTCGTCCATGTTGTTATTTAGTGGAACTATTGAATTCAGTCAAGAACAGTAGTAATCAGTAAACTCTGTAGGACAGTAAAACCCCCTGGCGACCAAGACAGTAACCTGTTGAAGAAGAAGTGATTAGAAGAAATCATCATTAATTGACGACAGATATGAATAGCAAGAGTTAGTCAATAATCAAAAGCTTAACATGGTTAGATTAAATGGAACTATTTTCTACGTTCCTACCAACAGTTCTTGGTCTTTTTCTGTTTGCAATTTACATAGATCGTCTCAGACCCATGATGCCCGTGAGACTGTTGGCCGGGAACTCCAGGAAGACCTGCCAACAAATTTATTTGACCACTCATTTCAACGCTGTCGTGGTCCTTTAACCTGCTGGAAAAACATAAGCATTGCCATCTGTTCGTGAAGCGTGTAATCAATGTTCTGTAAGTTAAACGTCAGTTTGTTTGTGTGAAATGTTCAGTTTATGAGGCGGATGTTGTGCTTCGTTCGAGCATTCTCATAGATGATTACTGGAAACCGCGAATCGCCAACAAGACAGGCGGTACGCCAAGCTTAATGTTTCATCCCGGACTATTTGCATCCTCCTGTGCTGAACCGGCAGCGCAGAGACAGTGTCTTGCTTCGTGTTGCATGGTCACCAGTTCAAGTCCAGCCTCGGACATACATGATTTTTTTTTTTTTTTTTTTTTTTGCTTATAGCTTTACGCCTCGTCAAGTTCATTAGAGGCAGGAAAGGAATGAGGGTAAGGAATGGGAAGGAATTCGGCCATCGCCATCAGAAAGAAGCATTCCGGCATTCACCTGGAGTAATCTGGGGAAACCATGGAAAACCCAAATCTGCAAGCCTGGAAGGGGATTCGAACCCGCGTCCTACCGAATGCGAAGCCAGAGCGTTGCCGCTCAACCACCACGCTCGGTGTCCGTCTCGTGTTGCCATTATTTCTTGGAGCCAATATAATATGGAACCAATATTATACAGGGTGATTCAAAATAACGTGGACAAAATGACATGGTAGATCAGTCATACAATAAGAATCAAAAACCGCATAGGAACAGAGGGTCGCAACTGCGATCCGGAGCCGTTACAGGGACGTCTAAAATAATACTGACACAAAGAGAAGAAACAAAACCATTACAGATCATTTACTGATAATTACTCACTCACATGCGACTAATGCAAGCCAAATGTTGAGCCTACAGCAGATGCTCAAAGTTTTTGCCAGATGCATCGAGACCAGCCCGACATCTCAGTTGCATGGAACGGCGCACCTTCTCAAAGATACCAGGTGTATCTCGCACATATCCGGCTGCCAAGTGTTCCGGCGTTTCAACAGTTGTTTCATACACAAGTCCTTTTAAAAATCCCCACAAGAAAAACTCCAAGGGAGACAGGTCTGGTGATCGTGGTGGCCATGCGATTGGTACACCGCGACCAATCCAGTATACAGACGTTTGCGACCCTCTGTTCCTATGCGATTTTTGATCCTTATTGTATGACAGATCTACTATGTCATTTTGTCCACGTTTTTTTAATCACCCTGTATACCTTAAGACAATTAGAATACCTCTATGTCCTAGTAGTAATATATATACAGGGTGTCCACCATGAATCTGACACATTTCATTTGGCTGCAAAAATCAACGAATGGAAGTAAGTTGGTAACATGCATTGCAATATGTAGAGAAACTGTGGTAGTTCTGTTGACTATTTTTGAAAACCCGCGCAAGAGGTTGTAGGTGCCGCTGCAGTAGCTTAACTGAAAATGGCGTCACCGCAAGAGCGAGTACAAGTTATTTGGTGGTACGTGGAAACATTAAGTGATTCAAGTGCAACGCAACTTTCGCCGCGTGTTCAAGGAGGACCCACCATCACGGAACACGATTAAGAAATGGATTGGTGGTGTTTTAGGGCGCGTCGACGTCGAGGTCATTAGCGAGTGTGAAGAAATTACATGGTGGCGGTAATGAGCGCGTATCAGAGGAGCATGTAGCAGCAGTGAGACAGGCGTTTAAACAAAGTCCACGCAAGTCCATTTGAGAAGTGGCACGAGAACTGCAGATGCCGAAGTCCACTGCAGATGCTTCATGAAATGAAAACAGATGACGGTGATACGAGGCAGGCATTTGCTATCGACATGTTACATCACATTGATGAAGATCCAACATTTTTAACTCTCATTGCTTTCTCTGATGAGACCGCATTTCATTTATCGGGCAAAGTCAACACACACATTGCACGTATTTGGGGTTCACAAAACCCACACTGCATTGTGGAACACATTCCTGACAGCCCGAAATTAAATGTGTGTTGTGAATTGATGCACAATTTGATCATCGGCCCCTTTTTCTTTGCAGTATGTACCTCGACATGTTGGAACAATTTGTTGTGCCTCAGTTAATGCAGTTGCAGCCGAACGTCATCTTTCAACAGGACGGCGCCCCTCCGCATTGGAGCCTGACCATTCGAGAATTTCTCGACACGCAATTTCCCGGTCGCTGGATTGGGCGTGGTCGACCGAGAAGTTGGCCGCCTCGATCACCGGATATTACCCCTCTAGACTTCTTCTTGTGGGGATATGTGAACATCAGAGTGTATACAGGCCGCAAAATTCGTGATCGTCAAGAGCTTCGCGGCCGCATAAGAGATGCTGTCACTTCCGTTACGCCTGAGATGCTACAGAAAACCTGGCAGGAACTTGAATTCAGGCTAGATGTTCTTCGTGCAACGAGAGGATCTCATGTAGAGGTGTACTGATTATTTTTTAATAAAACTTTGTGAGTTACTCTTGACCTTGGAAGCATTATTTTCTTTTTACCCTAAGCAGTATGAAATATACAGCAATTGAAAATGTGTCAGGTTCATGGTAGACACCTTGTTTATTAGCCGAGCGTGGTGGGTGAGCGGTAACGCTCTTGCCGCACATTCGGGAGGACGCGGGTTCGAATCCCGGTCCGGGCATCCAGATTTGGATTTTCCATGGTTTGTCTAAATGACTCCATGTGAATGCCGCGATGCTTCCTTCAAAAGTTCAAGGCCGAATTCCTTCCCGTACCTTTTACCATGTCCTTACCACCTCTAATGACCTAAACGAGGCGAAAGCCATAACCAAAAAAAATAAAATTGTTCGACTGAAAGAGCTTAAACTAAGACATATTAACAGCAATGTTAGCCGGCGTGCTTGATCTCATTGCATCTTTTCACTATTAAATGTTCGGTGACTCAACGACCTTCTGGAAACATCAACTCATCCCCCCTCCCCCCAAAGAGTGCGTTAATGCTTCAAGCTCGCTTTCAGCGTGGAGTAAGGAGTATCTTTAGGGGCCCAGAACACGAGAGTTAAGATTTACAGGATATCGTACGCCGAATCAAAATTATTTCTAAGATCTTCTAGGTGCTAGCACGGTTAGTGTCTACTTTCAGCCTTTTCAATTCCGAAGTCAAAAGCTACCACTTAGAGACCAGTCACTGATGTTGATTTCAATGACAGCAGGGTTTCAACAGAAAGGTGTTAATACTTAATATCACAGACGCCACGTCAACAACTGCTAAATAGCGACACCGATAAAAGAAAAGATTAAACTCAAAGCTCTTCCAAACTGACACCTCCCATTTTGTTAAACCTCCTATTTGTTATATCTTCTACCAAAAAGCGCAAGAAGAGGAGGATAGGATGCTGAAACCACACCTAGGCCTTCGCCGAGTCAGCAATATTACCGCTATCCTTTGAAGAGAGGACATTGTGATGTGGGTAGCCTATACTGAGTGGGCTCCACACAGAGACTAGAGTGGTACAACTTTCGCTGCGGTACAAGTCATTCTTTTTTTAACCACTTTTTCCTAACGTTAGGTGTCAACTGCCTGTTTTACTTACCACTGGCGTAGTCAATTTCGGAGCTATGGTTTTGCGGCCGCATGCGCTTGCTGACGCCAAGCGTTTTATATCTACTGCCAGATCGTAGCACGAGCAAATGAGGAAGTGAAGTGTTTCCATCTGTAAACATGACCTATGTGTCTCAAGTGAATGTTTTGTTTGTGAAATGTGTAGTTTAGGAGGCGCGAATTGCTAAAATAGAGGCGGTAGCGTTCATTCCGAATTTCGTCGTACAACTGCCACAAGACGATTCAGTAAGGCTGCGTACATTTTAACTTTATCTGTGCCCAAGTTGGCTTCTGGAACACTACTTGAGTTTGATATAATTGCGTTGGAGCGCACGCTCCGGTGGCAATTTCCCTACACACTTATCTTTCTCCTTTCCTCTTCCCGCCCAATTTTGCCCTCTACTAATTTGAACTTTAAATTCTTTCAGTGTTATTGGTAGATTATTCCTCATTGATCTTGGTAATTTATTGCAATCCCTTACACCCTTCCCTACAAAATAATTTTTTATGTTATTTAGCACCATTTTATAGCTCACTTTGTCCAAAGCCTTTGAAAGATCTAGTGCTACACTATTAATTTGACCTCCCATGTCAATTTCATCAGAAATATCTTGCATATAGATTCCCATGAATATACTTGCCTAAAGCCATGTTGTCGACTTGAAAACCACTTATGTTCCTCACAGACATGTCTGACCTGGTTGCATATTAATCTCTCCATTACTTTTCCTACCACTGATTGGCCTGTAGTTTCCATCCCTATTTGTCACCCCGGTACGACTATCGTACTTTTCCAGTCATCTGGTAAGCAACAAGTATCAAGACTCAATTTAAATAATATATCAAGATAAGGTTTAATATCACATCCTGCTATCTTTGAGACATCTGTAGTAATATTATCCACATCGGCCCCTTTACTCTTTTTTACATTCCTTACTTCCTCCATGGTATCTTCATATTTAACTTCAAATTTTCTAGTCTGTTCACTTCCAACTGTGCGGATAGTCTTATTTTCTTATATACACCCTGCCATTGTTGAATCATAGTCCCTAATGGTATCGTTAAACCAGTTACTTAATAACTCTGCATTTTTTAAATCCTCAGTTACATCTTCTACAGCCTTATCTATAATTATCTCAACACCCTCTGTCCCTCTCTTCCACTCAGTTTCCTGATATAGCTATACAAATTTATAGATACATGAGTCAGTGGTTCCCTTGCACCAATAATATTCTTCTTAAACTCATTTTTAGCCAGTTTCTTTGACATTATTAATTCCTTGCTTAGTTGTTTCAAGAAATCCCTACTGCCTTGTTGTCTCTTAACTCTACTACGTTCTCGTCTCACCAACCTCTTTAACTTCCTCATCTCCCTATTATAGTATGTAGGTACTGTACTATTCTTTATTTTATGTTTTGGATTAAATATATGCTTTCACATACTAAGGGAATAGCGTTTTCGGTTAAAAGAAGCTAAGGATTGCCGTTTGTATCGAAGTTATCAATGAGAAGTCCTTAGCAGCACTAGCAGATCCACCTTGCTAACGGAAATGTGGGAATCAATCCGACGATGATTTTGAAGGAATACTAATTTTTAGTGTCAAGTATCCTGAGTCAATCTCCCTGACGCACGTAGTATTGAGCAGCTAAACAAAGTTCTTTGTTAAATTAGTTGGGATAACCCGCTTCTGAAGCTGAATTAACTTGAGAAGTACTTGTTCATGCATCGTTTACACAAATCAAGAAAATTGTAGCTATCCCTTTCTATGTGAGACTTTTAATCTGTTCTGGTTTGCGCTATGGATATTCAATATGGTTCAGAACTGATTCAGTACGAAATGCCGAGACAACTGCGTCAACAACTGAACAAGTATTGATTCATTTTTGTGCGAAGGATTTTAATGGAACGGCTGAAAGAAGTTCATCTGATCCCACTTTTTAAGTCTGACAAAGAAAAGGTGATTTTAATCGTAGTATTGTCCTAGAGAAAGACACCTGAGACAATACTAAACAGCAGTCCTACAAGGTGTTTCAACTCCCGTGTTCTGCTAAGTCGCTTTCGGTGTGAATTTAGGGATTTTATTTCCATCTAATAATACGTGGTCATGTTGGAAACACCTACCTAAAGTCTCCTGCGGTAAGTTTATGATTAGATTGTACTTGGAGTATTTTACAAGAAATATACCGAGCGTGATAGGTGAGCGGTAACACACTGGCCTCGTATTCGGGAGGACATGGGTTCACATCCCCGTCCCGCCATCCAGATTTCGGATTTCCATGGTCTCACAAAATCACTCCAGGTGAATGCTATTATGGTTCTTTCAAAAAGGCCATGGCCAAATTCCTTCCAATTCCTTGCTAAATGTCTTTCCCGATCCTTGGCGTCGACAAGCCGTAAAGCTATAAGGAAAAGAAAAAACACAACTAATATGACTGACTTTTCCAGTGGTAAATGTCCAATTTTTCACAGTTTTCTTTAAAACAAACGTTGTTTACTGCACACAATTGGGAAAGTTTCATTCCGGTTCTTTATTCAAAGAGAGTGGTGATATCTGTATTGGTTCTAGTTTTTTTCAACTGTCACGCTTTTCACCATTTTCGTTAAAAACATATCATTCTTAGAAGTAGTCCCATAAGCAACTCATTTTAGAAATGATTTTGTAATGTTCGGTTCTTTTAAACTATCGAAGTGTTCACAGACACTTCTATCTTCGTTCTTCGTAACTTGGTTGATTGGCAGAAGAAAATCGATTTTTCATTTACTTCAGAGAAGAAGATTTTTTTTAAAAAAAATCTTGGCAGTATTACATCTAAACCTGAATACGGCTAGATTATATAAAATTCAGCACAATGACATGCACTGTCGTTACAGTAATTTCGATTCTGGCTGACTACAGGTTTATATTGTGAGCTGTAAATGGAGAACTACCACTTATCATGACAGTAACGACAGATTGTGTAACATCCAACATTCATTCTCTCACGTATCCTGAATCCGAAATACAATACAGTTACGAATCTGTCCATCAGGGATGGTTACACACAGAAACCTGGAAAAACTAAGTATTATATAGTCCGGGCAAAGGATTTATTAAAAGGAACATGGTGCAGAAATCAGCTATGTTCTGAATTAGGGTTGGAATAGTACAGATAATACCATCTCAAAAAAAGTACCGAATGACTTTAGGAAAAAACACAGAACAACAGAGATTGTACCAAAGTGGACCTAAATTGGTTTATTATTGCCATCATACTTATCTAAGCCATTACAAAACTAGCAACACTCATGCACAGCTCAAGCACTGTAGCTTCTGAAAATCAGATTGCCTACCCATTCAAAGAATACCTCAGTGCAATAGGAAATATGGATCCAGAAGAGAATTTTGCTCAGGACACCCATAACGCCGTCCACTCCTTTTCCATTTTGGCCAGAGGAAACTGTATGGTCGGTCATGCGGGAATGAGGGGGAGTGAGACAGCAAGCGCAGCTGTAACAAAGGCAGAGCTGGCTTTGAAACGGTTCCAAAATCTGATCTTGCGTCATTGTTGAGCGGATCGATTCGTAGTTTCTGGCAGAGGCATTGGAAGAAGGTCGAACACAAGAAGGTCCTACTGTTCAGATCTACGATGCAGCTCCTGAGCAATTCCACTAGTCAGTGAAGTGCGACAAGGACGGTAGGAGTTTTGTTGTTGTTATTGTTGTTGTTTTAGGGCGCGTCGACAGCGGGGTCATTAGCGCCGTACGGTAGGAGTCATGCTTCTGGTGTACCATTGAGGAGCATCACATTTAAACTAATTGTGTTTCATGTTAAAGGCAGATCTCTGTGTTTTTGCTTATGGCTTTACGTCTCGTCGACGTCAGGCCATTATAGGAGGCAGAGCATTGGGGACAAGGAGAAGGAAGGAATTCGGCCACGACCTTTTGAAGGAACCATCCGTGCATTCGCCTGGAGTGAATTCGGGAAACCACGGAAAACCGAAATCTGGATGACCGGACGGGGATTTGAACCCGCGTCCTCCCAAACTTCAGGCTCAAGCGTTACCGCTCAGCTACCGATTATCTAATTCTTATTTTAAGCAATTACCATGGCAATGTAACTGAATCTCTAGATTTGGTGTTGTGTTCACACTTTTTGCAAAATACTCCGAAAAACTTCTTATGTTTTATAAGAGTTGTCTGGTCCCCAAACTGCCAAATACCTCACTAAACAACTGTTTTTTAGCCAATAGATTTCCTTGTACGTCTCTTTAGCCGCTGTGAAATAAGCCATATCTATTTAACTTTATCGTATCTCTTTATTTTTAACAGACATGCGGAAATAAATTTTACTATTAATTTTTTTAATAGTTTCGCCTTCACTGATATTTTTACTCGGACCACATGCATGTATCAATTAAACTTTGTAATTTATGGGTTGCTAACAGTGCTGTATTGTTTGCCGTGACCTTCAGACATTGGCGAGGCTTGTGATGCTTTGATGAAATTTTGCGTTGCAGTCGGTTGGCGTTCTCGACCTAGTTTTGGATTTTCCGTTGCGAAACAAATCTCGCGCGAATGTCGAATTAAGTTTGGCGAGCTCACTTTCATTTACTTCACTAGACATTTTTCAAGATTTAATGTATCCACATCGACAAGAATAATTATGCTTCACATGCATACTTAAATTATCATTTGACTACGCTTTTGAACATATTTAGATTTCGATGTAAACAAACAGCTTCGACTAATTAATAAAAGGGAAGTCGTATACATTCCATCGAGTTATTACTTTCAGTGACGTCGTTACTGTAACATAAAGGTAATCTAAAGAGTCAAGAGGAACCCTTCTGTGTAACGATAAGTCACTGTGTAGGGTCCGAATATTTTATCTGGTTACTTGCCTCATCTTATACTTACTGGTTGACATATTTCTGCTGTTAAATTATATATCTTCACGGGTCAAACTGCAACAGTCTTTATAACGCGAGCCTTGAGGCATTTCTTTCTCCAATCATGCGGTGACATGTGGCACCACCGTCTTTTTGTGTTCCCTTTTGAAAAATATCGTGCTATTGGTTTCGTGAATTTTATTTTAGTTTTTAACACTCAACAAAAGTTACACTTTGAATTATTAACAGCCTTGCAAGAATTTCCGCGACGTGAAAGTGGCTTTTTTAATTACTTTAAGCTTCGTCGACATTAGAAGCGGAAAAGGACTGTGAGCAAGGAACGGAAAGGAATTCGGACATGGCCATCCCGGCATTCACCTGGAGTGATTTGAGGAAACCGTGGAAAACCCAAATCTGGATGGCTGGACGGGGTTCCGAACTCGCATCCACCCGAATGCAAGGCCAGAGCGTTACCGCTCACCCACCATACTCGGTTGTAAGTAACTGGACATGCTCTGTAAAATCAGTATTTACGGCCGCCTATGAATATAACCTGTTCTTAACTAAATGTATACGCCATTCATAAATAAAAGACTTTGTCATACTTAATACCCAGCAATTTTAATATCTCTAAGTTGATATTTTCCCACCAACACCAGATGCCAATTTATCATACTTCAATTTATCCCGAGATACCGGTTGGAAACTAATGTAATACACAATAGTAGTGGCAACACATTCACACTATGTAACACACGATGCCCTCGCCCGCTAGAAACACAAAGTAATTTTAACTAACTTATATCGCAGCGGGTAAAAAATGCTTCTTCTTACTAAAGACGGAATTACAGGCCTGATTCGCCTCCTTACTTTCTCTGCGAACTCCTTCTCACGGTCCACAACTTAACTATGTCCTTACCACTACAGACTCTGCCAATGAATGAACCAATCACGAAAGACTTCATTTACGATAAATATGAACAAAGTATTAATTAAATCAAGGAAAAACTCTCCCGTCACTGTAATTATCAAACAGGATCTGAATTACATTGACTGAAATAACACATACGTAGAGCTTGAAAACATTCAAAAAAAAATTCTAGACAACTTGTTCCACTCGCTCTCAAGCGAAACTATACTCTCCTATAAACCAATAAAATCATTTGAACGCCTCGTCAACGACATTAACAGTGTTGGGTTTTTTGTAACAAATTACCATCTATCTCAAATGAATTACCGATTATTATTTAATCAATCCATGTAATATAAGATGAAATTATTTTCTTAAAATTAACCGAAAAAAATAATAACAGCTATCAGTGCTTTGCTTGATATCATATAAACAAGCATTATCAGATATGTAGGCCACAGTTAACTATATGATTTTGCTACACCATCTGGCAACCGATTTAATACTCAAAGTGTCAATTAATTAACAGGCAGAGTCATGCAGCTGCTGTTCAACGTCTTTTTAAACAAGGATTTTCGTATATACAGCAGACACAACATCCAGAAATGCAGAAATGGAAGAGAGATGATGGAAGTTTCTAAGGAAGATACCGAGATCCAAAATGATTTCAACCAATGAGCCATCATTTTACCTGAGAGTTGTATGAAAGTGTAGGAAGACTTCGAAAGAAAGAAAAAAAGTTTTCAATGGACAACTTAAAATAATGGAACAAGAAACAACGTTGCTTAGGATCCTCAGCATTGAGGAGACCAGAAAATATAAAGTCCCATTATTGAAAGTAGCACATAAAGAACTACTGATTTATTTTTTCACCGTATCTTTCAACAACAAAAAACGTGGGATAATTTTACATGACAATTAAATTATTTACAAAACTACGCATGCATCAAAAATACAATCTTTGTCATATGAACTTTTCGGAGTTCACGGCTCGACTAATTCAAGCGTCAAGCACAAGGCCAAGCCACCGCCCATCTCCGTGCTCGCCACCCGCCTTTCCTCCTTCTAGCAGCCCATTCACAGTCCAACTTGTAGGACCTACGATGATCCGATTTTCCAATAAAGGACTCCTAATGGGTCGTGAAAGGGGTTACAGGACTACATGTATGACGAGTTGGATGTTGTTGGACTCCTATACCATCAACACGGGTCCTTGCCATCCAATAAGCTATGGCGTTGGTTCATGATTACAGAAAACATCCTAGGAATGTGTGATAAGAATACTGGTGTGCCGCGAGAAAGTACGAGTGGAAAGGATTGCTTGGAACGTTTTGCTGGACCCCTTCTAGTAGCGTAAATGAGTAAGCGCATCCTACGGTAGTTCTACACTGATGTCCTATAAGTTGGACCGTGAATAGGTCGCTTTACTTTACATGCAAGTTCAAATTTGTATATTGTCGCTTAGGTAATAACACTTTTCAGTCATTGTTACTTTTATTGCAAGATCGTAAGGAAACAATAGCCACGTTGTTGCCAGCTAAGCTACGATGGGCTGAATCTCGTATAAAGAGGAGAGAATAATATATATTGCAATGTAAGAATAATCTCCGTTATATAACCGCATTAAAATTCCTAATGTGGAAGTGTTGGTAGGATTTCAGGCGATAGTTCCGCACTTGCAGATGCGGAGCTCCGTTAAATCCTTATGTTGGATTCCAAACAATTAAATTCTACTAAACTATTTGCTTGATATTGCGTTACTTGTATACGTTGTAACGAGGGCGGTGAAAGTGGTGCCGCTATTTATAAGAAAGCGTGGCGCCCTCTATGTCTCGCCAAACAACACAGTCGACAAGGTCTCGGCCCAGATGGCAAACTTATCTGGGTGACGGATGCGTCTTGCAACCCAGAAAATAAAACTGTACGCACCTGCAACTCCAGTTACACAGCATGACAAACATATATTTAACTTACATACAAAATGTTTCTATTATTAATTATTATTGTTGCCATATTTTGAACATTCTTGTGTAAGAACCAAATACGATTGTAGTGTTTATCTTTTACTCAATTTCCAATGAAATACACATAATAACAGTTACTACATAACGGAATTTACATAAACTGCACTTTCCTTTCCTTAGGCCACAACAACAAAAACTGCAGTTCTTGGCTTTTCAGACTCGAGCATGGGAACTCTTTTAGATAAAAAAAGTAAGCTGTAAAGCAGACTGTTTATCTGCCATCGTGTTACATTTAGTACCGTCCTTCAAGTAATGATTGTGTATGCATTAGGGCGAAGTTTTTTAAAATTAAAAACTTTTTTTCGTAATCTTTTCCATTGGGGCATTGATAGCTAATTTCTACTGACACAGGATTATTTTCGACCCTTTAGTTAATCCATTCTTCATTTGGAAGGGATTGAAACGTTAATATTTACAGCAGAGTATCAAATTTTTTTAATACAGTTTTGAGTTTAAAAACATATTCTATGTATTTTTACTAAACTTATACAATTTTCTCGAAAGCAAAGTATCTATTTCGTCAGGCAGGTGACAGGTGATTCAAAGTTTCCATTGAGTTATAATATAAAAAGGACAGTTGCTGGGGTTTCACAACATTACTTTTTATATTTATGCTGGAAAAATGAATAGTAATAGGATCCTGGTCTTACATAGCCAGATACGTCAGGACAACCAAGATGCAAGCTAATCACATGCCAGTATCATAAAATAAGAAATTTATACACCCTCTACGAGGACACTAATTCTCAGTTAGGGAATACTAATGTTAATATATAACATTATATATTGTGTCATGGTTAAAGCTGTTATTTACATCAAGGACTAGGTCACGTGAGTTGATGTAAAGTGATAAAAGAAATATTAACTGTCCCAGATAGCTCACGTTGCATTGGTCGCCATTTCTAGCCCGGCCTAAGACAGTAGCTGTTTCAGTTAAGCGCTGTGTTTGCGTTGTACAATTATAATACGAAAAAATGGTCAAATTCATAAAGAACATCAAATATATTCGGAGTCTATGGATTCGTAAAAAGAATTAGGCCAGAGTAGTGCCCAGTTAAAATTTGACTTCCTCATTTTCAATACTTTTTTCTAGGAAGTGCTTGCTCTATTCATTGTACTATGCTTCATATAAAACATGGTGGATAAACAACAAAATAGAACACGCAGGCGGATTGCAATAACAATTTTTTTTTATTAAAAGAAGTTAAAACTCCTTAATGTGCCAGCAATGAACCTTTCAATAACAGTTTTTTAGGGGGCAACATAATTGGTTTTGGTTTAATTTCTGCCTAATTTGCGCTCACAATCGTGGCATAACAACATTCATCCACCAGTTATATTTTTGTTGTAAAGACGTGTCGCGGGTATCTATTTTGTGGTAAATTGCTAGCAATAATAAAGGTAGTTTGCTTTCTGAGTTGAGCTACGCCGATATCTCTGGGCGACTCGACGCTGTCCTACGACGAGCCTAGCGCTGCACTTTCCTTTGAGAAACACAGACTCAGCCTGTGCCCATGAAGGAAGTAAGCTCCTTCCATTCGACAGTGGCGTGATGTCTAGCCAATAGCAAACAAAGACCCAGCCTGTGTCAATGAAGGAAGCAAGCGCCTTCCATGCGACAGTGACGTGATGTCTAGCCAATAGCAAACACAGACCCAGCCTGTGTCCATGAAGGAAGCAAGCTCCTTCCATGCGACAGTGGCGTGATGCCTAGCCAATAGCAAACACAGACCCAGCCCCAGCCTGTGCCCATGAAGGAAGCAAGATCCATCCATGTGACAGTGGCGTGATGCCTGGCCAATAGCAAACACAGACCCAGCCTGTGCCCATAAAGGAAGCAAGCGCCTTCCATACGACGGCGGCGTGATGCCTAGACAGCAGCAAACACAGACCCAGCCTGTGCCCATAAAGGAAGCAAGCTACTTCCATGCGACAGCGGCGTGATGCCTAGCCAATACCATATGTCCGTTCCCCACCTCTAGGTCCAGGGAAGCTAGTCTGAAACAACGCAGTGCGCGATGTAAAATTATGGAGAGCAGTTCTGTAATTGCTAGACATCACGCAGTTCTGTAATTAGGGAATGGCCATCATTTTATGCCAACACTGCGAATTTTCCCCTCCGCTGGCTCAGAAAAGCAACCACTACCATTTTAAATCGGATGATGCAGTACTTTTGACTATCGGAACATATCTGATCTGTATAGTAATTTCCTATCGCCTAAGAATGTTTCCATTCTGTTATGAATACCTTCAATCAGTTTAGTAATAAATCCACTTAACCATATCTCTTGACATCATTCCAAGGAGCTACCTACATCATTGCAGTTAAGCTATTGCTAATCTATGTTTTTCTTTCCTAGCTATATGCTTACAGATGTAGTGTGGAAAGCATCAACAGCAGACGGCAGTAAGAGTGCTAGGACGAACTCACGTCGGGAAAGTGTCATAAAACCCGGTCAACCATGCGACATGCCAAATATTGCCCTCACGAAAGAGATCAGAAATATTTATTGTTAGCCGAGTTTTGAATCATATGTTTTATCTGTTTATTAAGAAACAACTACTGAAAATGTGTTTCGCATAAAAAAAATGATGTCTTTACGGTATTCCTCATAAAGCGCATTTCCTTACACGAAACTGTATATATGCACTGAAAGCAAGTTGAAATAATTTGATTACTAGGCATTAAACACTTGCCTAGGGTTGTTTTAGAAATTCCTACAGAATATTACGAAATTTACGTTATGAATCATCTGTATCAGGAAATCGAAAAAAAACAATTCCACTGTTTAACAACGTTTCACTAAAAAGTAATTAACCTTTACATTAATAACTCCACAAAAAATAATTTTGTATTCGTACCATGATATGTCAAACTGCCGCGATAAAAGTAATGGTTAGTGTGTAAAAATAACGTACGTATCAAAGAAAATGACGATGCATATTTTGTTATCCTCTGATGAGAGAAAGATAAATTGTTTGAAACACTGTCTCGTAGAGTTAAGTTGCATTAGAAAAGTAAACAAAAACAAAAAATTTCATACGCTGTAAATGTAGAATGGACCGGATCTATTTATAGAAGACTGATACAGGACGAGTGAAAGCAAAGTTGTGAGTTCCCAGGAACCTGTATTTACTTCACAACCAAACTAGCGAAAGGTTATGGGAAGATCAGGGCCATGCATTACCTTTCCTTATCCACCCATACATTCAGCTGTGACAGAATAAGCTGTTCAAAATTTCAAGTAGTAAACTTAAGAGTCTGTTTACACAGATTCATTTTAACGCTATCCAAAATCCCAATGGAAAATTATTTTTATTGATTGAATTAATAAACCATATAAAAATTCCTCTAAACTTTAATGAGTACACAATCTTAACTATGCTGTAATTTTACAATGGTTATTTTTGCGATTTACAACAAAAGTAATTTATCAGTCAAGTTGATTTATTATAAAGATAAAAATCGAATTATTCGGAGAAAATACTGTTTTTTTGATACTGTTATTTAATATTTTAAAAATATTCAGCCTACTTTTTTTCTACGACGATAAAGAAAATAGGGAAAAATGGAATGAATTTCATATGTGATCATGGCTGATTCGTTCATCATTCATAAATCTGTTTATTTTTATTGTTTCATACGAAAATTTTGTATTGTTTATATCTGAACATGCGTCGTTTGAGAACAAATGAAGAAATAAAAACTACGAAATCAAGCTAGACAGAATTGGCATTACAACCACCGGTTTAAGATTTATGAATATTTTCGTTGCCTTTCTTGTTATTTTAAGTACAAATTTGTTTTTCCTAGCATTAAAGATATTTAATTTTTGGCCGTTTTTACTTCAATTATTTTTGCTTTGATGATTGCTTCGTAATCAAAATTAACCACTAAGTTACCGAGTATAAATATCTTCTTCAGAAATGACATTCATCTTTAATCAGCTGTGGAATAACTTTGCACCTTTGTGGTGTTTATTATTTAGCTCAATATATGCCTTTACATGATTTGACACAACGGACGATAAGAAATAAACTGTATATTATACAGCAGGGAGTATTATCATTACTAGTATAAAAATAAATTAAAAAGCGGAACTATAGTAAACAGATCCGATAAACAAACAAATCCCGAAACTAACAAATGGCAACAAGCTTCTGACGTGCGTTACGGGTACGTAGTTGGGCAAGAATTTAAGAGAAGCATTATAAAAGACTGGCCATCCAGATTTCCAATGCCGAAATGCTCTAAACAACTTTCATCATATATTAAAATATCACATTATAGACAAATACACATAGCAGATAGTCTTAATGGTGGTAGAAAGTTGAAAGATTTCTTCGAGACGTAATAAAAAGGTTTGCCAGTGGAAGATGGAAGAATGAATAAAAAAAATGTTGTAATTACCATAGTTCGCCTGTTATATACTTATTGAATGATTTAAAATACCCAAACTTAAATCGTTTCTCAATAAAGGCTAATAATTCTGTGACATTGACATTCACTACATAAACTATCGATTATTTTGCAGAAAATTGAGAGTAAAAGTTTTATTAGTCACCTTGTATTCGCTTATGCACGCATATTTTTGTAACTGCACCATAAGAGAAAAGATACATTAACCTAAATACATACAGACTAGATAAATACCAGTTGATTGTGATAAATTTACATATTTTGGATTATCAGAGAAATTTAGAAAAGTGAAATAGTTTCTTCAGTACATTTTACGCAGTAAAAATTCTATCATTAGGTACATTTTAAACATAATACTAATTTATTTCGAAGATAACTCCGTTTCAGTATTATATTTTATCTATTAATTCTTTGTTCGGCAATAACAATACAGAAATTCGGCACACAATGCAGACGTATAGCAAAGACCTTCATAAATATCAAACTGAAAGTTGACACATCGTAGATGAGAGGGATGGAAGTGAATTCAAGAATAGCAACAGAGGTTTATCTCAAACATTTAGGTTTAAGTTATTACCCACCCAACGCCTACTTCAAGAATGATGACGCTAAACTAATATTGATCAAGATGCACAACTGTTTACACATTCTCGAATACTGAACTCTAAATCACTTAAGAACATAACACTTGTCCTAGAAGTACATGTTAAACTTCCTAAACCCCGCTGGGTGAGCGCTAAAGCACAGTCCTGGCTTCCAGAGGACGCCATCCAGAATTCCACTTTCCATGGTTTCCGAAAATCACTCCAGGCAAATGCCGGGATGGTTTCCACAAAACGGCCATGGCTTTCCCGTTGCTTGCCCCAAGGCTCTCCCTCCTCTAATAACCTCGACTTCAACGAGACGAAAATCCTGAAGGAGAAAAATATCCACAAGATACGAAGCAAGCAGAAGACATCACACAGATCCTCAAAAACAAAACAAAAACTTCTGGCAACGACTCAGTCGTGGCGAAACTTCTTAAATATGCCAGTGTCAAGGTATAGTGGAACAGCCTGAAACACTCTGGCTTACCGAAAAGATCTCAGACAAAATAAAATATGGGAACATAAATCCACTTCTAAACAGAAGAGATAAAATTGCAGTAAATAAATGGAAAGGTATAACACTATCAGATTGTTTATACTCGTAAGATAGTTTTTGAAGTCCTTCAGAATGGAATATAAAACCACAGCTACCAACAACTAGAAAAGTGTCACTCGGGATTAAAGTAAAGAACCATCGTCATTTGAATAGGTCTTTACTATCATTAACAAGACTCTATTTCTTTACTATCGTAACAGAGCGATCTGAAAGCTCTGTGGTTAAGGTGTCTGACTGGAATGTCCCCAGTTCGAATCCTTGTCTCGATGAGGATTTTCAAAGGCACTAAACCCGACCTTCACCTGTAGCACAGCTTTGGCTAAGCTCAGATGAAGCGTTTTACGGGCGATTGGAGTAGCACGTTTTCGAATCGCTCATTATTTTTGTTGCGTCCAGATGACGCTTTTTCCAAGCGAGTTTATGGAGGTCAGCAAACGAAATGAAGTTTGATGAAGCGGTTGTTTTGTGGCTTGTGTACCGACGATGGCAAAGACCAAAAAAAAAGTAGTCGATATAGGATGCATCCAATTTTAAATGATAGAATGATTTATAGTATGTTTATAACTCTGTATCAAATTTGAGAAACGATGACAGAAACTTTTTAACTACTTTCGAATGCCAGTGAAGTCTTGTGATGATTTGCTTATAATTTTAAATGAAGATTTATCTCCTTGTGAAAACTACTTATTGCGAGTTGTTTCCGCAGAAGAAAAATTTATAGCTACTTTCAGGTAAGAAAAAATACATTTATATGTGAGAATATATGTGGGTGTAAAAGAAGATAAGGTAAAAATATTATTGCTTAATTTAATTGCTGTTTAATTTAAATATCCACAAGTTCTTTCCAAGCTCTCCTTCATAAATTTCATTTGAATAATACATCGATTCCATGTGTCACATTGCAACACTTTTTCCCTTCCGTCAATAAATAATTACCGGGTTAGGTTAAGGCGGTTACGATAGGGGCGGGTTGGCAGCAAGAAAAAACCCTTTCACTATGCTATTACAACCAAACGAGTCGTTTTCTACCATCGTTAACGAGACTTCAGCAGCAAGTAAGAGTGTGAACTTTAAAATACTTATGACTTTGCTTACCGAGATGCGCTGATAAAAATATTATAAGAACTCGGAGCAGATGGAAACAAAAGACACACTAACAAATGCCTGGAAACAGTTTAAATTATTCGATCAACACTTAGTACGTCACCACCCGTAGCCTTAATCGAAATAACGATCAACAAAATCTGAAGACAGCCTAGCATATGGTAACCGCTCAATGCCATAGTACAGCTAAATCTAGACCTTTGGTACTGATAGCGACGCTATCGGTAAATTAAAAAGTTAGTAATGCCTCAATAATTCTGCTCTCTTCGGTTACTACTAGCTGCTAGCCATGGTTTTCGCCTTGCTGAGTAATACCTGCTAACGTTCCAGCATAGTACCCTGACTGCCGTTTTTTTGAGGCTGAAACTGAATATTCTCCAAGATAAAGCACCGTTATGTGCGGCATTCAGAGTATAGATAATTCAACACACATGCTTAAACACCGTAAACAATCAGGGCTTCGGTACGAGGAAGGAGTCTTTTTTTTTTTTGTCTTTACACCTTTTCGACTTCGAGGTCGGGGTCATTAGGGGCGGGAAAGGACTGGGTGCAAGGAACAGGAAGGAATTCTATCCCGGTCTTTTTGAAGGAACCGTCCCGGCATTCCTTGAGGTGATTTGAGAAATCATGCAAAACCCAAATCTGTATGGCCAGACGAAGTTCGAACCCGCGTTCCCCCGAATGGTGGGTGACCGGTAACGCTCTGGCCTCGCACTCTCGGTCCGAAGGATTCAACATAGAATAATGTACCCTCAACGGCACAGTGACGTCAAATACATGGCTTCATCTTAAAAACACCCTATCACATTGTTTCACCGAAAGTCTCCGACTTTGGCGCTGAGAAAATTTCTACCACTGTTACTTAGAGCTAGCAAAAGCGACTGAAGGACTTATGAGTACAATGAATGGCTTCGGAAATATAACGCTATGTTTATACATATATATATAAACTTGTAGAAACGCTAATGCAACTACTATAAATTGAAATCATACAGAAAACTTGGTACAACACTTTCCTGGATGAAATATGGAACTCTGAAATGGATTGACGGCTATTTCACAAAAACACTTAGGTTGGGGTCTTTTCCTACAAAACAATAGGAAGAAACAGGAAATACGTGTAGCCGCAAAAGCCTTCTGCCAAATCCAAAAGTTAATTATTTCTTCTTTGTAGGCGAGTTACTCTCTGTTTGCCTGGCTCGAAGTGCGCTAGGGGAGGTTGAGAAGGAGAACTCCCTTTGATGGAACGAACGCGTGAATAGCATGTGACACATACTCATTGGCTTAATTATGCTGCCATTATGGTTCTAAGTCCCCACTGATGGGGTAGACGTCCAAACAGTGAGCTAGAGAGAGACATTTTCAATCTTGGAGATAGTTTTTGGTGGCGTTAGAGTGGGGTTAGAGGTTAATTCACATTTTAGGTAACAACTGTCCATTCCTTAAACTAGTAACATCCGAATTTCTTTAAAATATCAGAAATTCCCTAGAGAAAAGATTAATCGATGTTCAAGCCGAGAACTATACAAATCACCTACATAAACGCCGTGGGACCTAGTGTGCTCACCCAGTTTCAAGGGTATAGGATGCAGTTGTGTCTTTTTCTTTCCTATTGGCTTTATGCCTCGTCAACGTTGAGGTCATTAGATGTGGGAGAGGAGTGGCGACAAGGAACTGGAATGTATTCAGTCATGGACTTTTGAATAAACCATTCCGGCATAAGCCACGAGTGATTTCTGGAAGCGATGCAAAACCGATATCAGCATGACCGGACAGGAATTTGAGACCGAGCGGGGGTGGTGTAACGGTTAGCGTTCTCGCCTCGCATTCGGGAGGACGGTGGTTCGAATCCCCGTCCGGGCATCCAGATTTGGGTTTTCCATGGTTTCCCCAAATCACTCCAGGCAAATGCCGGGATGCTTCCTTCAAAAGGCCATGGCCGAATTCCTTCCCATTCCTTGCCCCCATCCTTGCCCCCCATCCTTTCCCGTCTCTAAAGACCTCGATGTTAAAAAGAGACGTAAAGCAGTTACAAAAAAAAAAAAGGGGATTTGAGCTCGCGTCATCAGGAATACCAGGCCCAAACTTTACCACTCACACACCATACTCTCGGTACATTGGGGGGTACTAATGAAGTGTTGCATAGCGAACAATATTAGACAGCTATTAAGGCGAGTAATGCTGAATATAATCGTTAAGTACTGTGCAATAAAAATACTAATTTGCTTCGCTAAAATTCAGTAATGTTATCGTCCAAGCAGGAACACTTTGGTGTCATCGACACAGAAAAGATGACTTTTTAACATAGTACTAGCCCTATACCGCCAACCCCCCCCCCCTCCCCCTCCCGAGCACTGATGTGCGCACAATTAGCAAAAAATTTATATGTCATCTTTGAGCATTCTTAGCTGGAGGATGCGTGATCGAATCCTACGGGGTGTCAACTGACTAGAAATTACATGAATACCATTTTTATTTTAGTACGTTATTTACTCTGTCATGACTCATGTGTTAGAATTTTAGAAAACTTTG
Organism: Vandiemenella viatica; assembly: GCA_031002005.1. Lineage (NCBI taxonomy): Eukaryota > Metazoa > Arthropoda > Insecta > Orthoptera > Morabidae > Vandiemenella > Vandiemenella viatica. The sequence goes on along the minus strand of CM061921.1, from coordinate 75,723,665 downwards.
CAAAACAAATCTCAAAAATGTTTACACTACTATTATTCCTTGCCAACGTACACATGAAAATAAAGTGTTACGCATAGATAATGACAATCGTGAGTAATCGTGAAAGATGCCACTGACACCATCCTCGATACAGCTAATGTTTACAGGGGCGCAAAACAATATGCGAACCTGACAATAATAGTTATTGCAATGTTTTTATCATTTATTTATTTAACACAAAGTTTCCACAGTGTAGTAGGATTTATAGTCTTTGGGGTAGCATTAAGTTAGTATTATCATCTTTGTCTGAGCAGGGTGGAGAGCAAAAGTATAAATTATTATATCAGACACTACAAAAAAGTGGTAATTCTCTGTATATTTATTTCGCGTATCTCATAGAGAGTATTATGGTTGAAAAGGTATTGAACAATAAAGTCAGTTTCGTATTGGAAAGTTTATAGTTGTGTATTTCGCCAGAAATAAGCCTGTTATTCCTGTCTAATGTATGACGAAATTAAGAGAGATAATTTAGTTACTTTTTATTTGTACGAATGCTCCTCAAGTTTCGTAGCAAATGTCGTTCAGTTTAATTCAAGTGCCATGTTATATATTAGGTAATTTAAATGAAATACTGTGTTCATATGAAATCTGTAATAGGTCCTCAACATTGTCATAATATAAAAGCTATGATATGGGTACCCGTCACACAGTTTCGAATTTTTTTTAAATTTATGCTTTATGGCTTGTCAGTGGATAGAGAATGTTGCCTTTTGCCGTCTACAGGTATATTCAAAAAGTATAAGCCTTGAGTAGTGCAATTGAAGGAAATTCGGGGCGATGATAGGATTCAGTTGATTGGTTTAGTAAATCTGAGAAACATCATTCGTATGGCCCCGTGTTCCCGATACGCTCTGGAAAGCCTGGCTCAATCACAATGTCTTAGTTACCAAGATACAATAGTTTTTGAGACGCCATACGCGTAACCTGATAATTACGAGTTTGAATAAGAATTTTCAACTGATTTCGTAATAATATATTACGTTCTGAAATATTGTGTGCAAGTTTAATTCTCTCAGTGGTGGCGCGCCTCGATCCATCGTTAGTCGGTAACTTTAAAGGAGCGTGTTGTTGCGGGGGTTTGCCAACTGAGCAGTGGGACACAGTGTTTGCAGCAGAGGTGCGCACCCTTTCCTGCTGTACAGTACTCTGTGTGGGCTAGCGTTTCACTTCATTTCACTTCCAACATTACTCTCGGTTAACGGCTTGTTCATAATTGATATAGGGTGGTCATTTTCTAGGTTCTGAGTGCATTTGAACACTAATACCTCAGAGCGTAAAAAAAAGAAACGATGTTCACAATGCGTGGATTAGAATTAAAAATAATTAAAGGATAGTATCATCCCGACTAAAGATGAAAACGGACACGTTAATGTTAACATATAGGATGTTATGTAGTATAATTAAAGTATCTAAGAAAGAAAGAAAGTGACGCGGGCGATATTCATAAGCCTGATTGGTCGTTTTATAGCGTAGCTGAAGCGACACTGGGCAGCATGTCACATGAACCGTGCGCCGGTTGCCTGAGGTGGCGTGATGTGTGTTAATCCGTAAAATTCGGCCCCGAAAAATAACGGGTCGCGGGAAGCCACCATTAGTGCAATGTTATACGACCGAAGACTTGGGGGCCTTGGGCTAGTTCATGGCAACTCCGCGCGGCTCCCCGCGGGCACTTTTCTGGTGGCAAAGGGGCTTCTTTACGGAAAGTCTCCATGGAGCATGCAGAACTTTTTTCTACCTTTGGAGAGGTACCATAAATTTTTTTTCTACTGATCCGTTTTGCCATCAATAGGAGACATCTTCAGCACAAACGGTGGTAAGGTCACGGTATTAGAAGATTGTTTATTGGTAGCAGAATGTTGACAAAATCTAAAGAAAAACTTGTAGCCGTATATTACCCAACACAGTTTTCGATGAACGCCCTTATTGAGTACAATCACCTTGATTTTTTCAGGTTTTTCTGTCGTTTGGTTTCAGAATTAGAGAAAGATATATTCTGAACAACTTCGCAAAATACACAAGTAAATATGATAGTTCCAGAACAACGTTGATTGCAGTTTTGAATGCCAATCCAACGACAACACTCTCGACAGTATACACAAAAATAGTCAAGCCCTTTTTTATTTTTTGCTATTTGTCCTCTTTTGCCTTCAATAAAATACATCTTCGTTTTTTGCTATTTTGGCTAAGGAACCCGATAAAAAACAACACTATAGAAGGCAATGGGAAAGCACCGAAGTAAAAAAAATATTCGTGGAGTTTCTGTGGCGTGGTTACATCTTCCATGGCACGACTGAAATAGTGGGAATGATACAAAATCTGATTTTGACATCGGATCTGAACAATTTTAGTACTAGATGCTGTATAGCAATTCTACTTATTTAAAAACCCTGTCCCTTCATTAGTACTCCCGAGTGATTCAAAACATTGGGAAATGTGCAATCACGCATACCTGAGAAAAATGAACTATTTGACCGCTTTCGTGTTGTCAGAAGCCTTAATAATTTTAATGTAATTGCTTTTCGAACTATCACCTGCGTAATGTTGCCACTTTTCCCAACGTTTTGGCTCCAACTTGCGGTCACCTTCAGCCATGGAACCCTCCTGTCAAGTCTCACCAGCTCCCTTTCCGCTTCAACAATCCAAATTCGTATTTACGTTTCATTCCATCTGTGAGTAGAGTTGACCGAGCGGGGCGGTGTAACGGTTAGCGTTCTCGCCTCGCATTAGGGAGGACGGCGGTTTGAATCCCTGTCCGGGCATCCAGATTTGGGTTTTCCATGGTTTCCCCAAATCACTCCAGGTGAATGCCGGGATGCTTCCTTCAAAAGGCCATGGCCAAATTCCTTCCCATTCCTTGCCCCATCCTTGCCCCCCATCCTTTCCCGTCTCTAAAAGACCTCGATGTTAAAAAGAGACGTAAAGCAGTTACAAAAAAAAAAAAAAAAAAAAAAAAAAAGAGTTGGATAAAAGCCAAGAGATATGATGTAATGAAAAGAAAATTCTGGCTTATCGCAAAGGGTTTTCAACCTTGTACTAACAGAACGTAAGAAACACGCTGATCATATGATGTCAATAAAAGAAAAACTACGCGTGCTAAAATAATATTTGAAAATTATTGACAGTAGGTAATTACTGTTATGATTTAAAAAATTGAAGCAGGTTAGTACTAATTTACATAAACTAGTTTGGGAAACCTCAATGTAAATAATTAAAGAAATAATGCTCAGATAGTAATCGGATTTTGACGCAAAAAAATTTGTGTTATTTGAACTGGAGTTCTCGACGGTTTTCATAGGTGAGAGGAAGGTGCAGAAACACGCAGGTCTTTGAGTGCGACTTTAAATACTTCTGGCTCGAATAACGTTCAGCTGTTTCAACGGGTTACGGGCATTCAGGCTGTTCTATTGTTAGAAACCACTGACTGCTAGCAGCCGAGCCCATCACCATATTTCTGGTTCATAGTCTCCGAAATAGCGCTGCCGCTCTATCAAGCTGAGATTGCATAGCCGGGGTATTACCCTTCCTGTCTCCGGCAGCGAATTTAGAGCCTGCACATCAACGCATGAAGAACTAAGTTATTCAGCACGTAAGAGGTTTAGCACCAAACCTATTTACGTTTCAGAACCACATGGATTGGGGAAGACGCACGGGAGACTGTTATCAATGTCTATTCATTCAGATGTCCGCGATATGACAATCCTGAACACGGGTAACAAATTTCAGAACTAATGTCAAATTACTATTATTGCAATATAGCGGAGGTCGTTTTTATTTTTTTTTATTTTTATTTTTGCTTATGGCTTTACGCCTTGTCAACGTCGAGGTTATTAGAGGCGGCAAAGGATTGGGGGCAAGGAACGGGATGGAATTTGGCCATGGCCTTTTCTATCTACATCTACATCTATACTCTGCAATTCACAAAATTGTGGGTGGCAGAGGGTGCTCAGCACCAAAGCTAATCTCTTTGCGTTGCATTCCAATCCGTAATGGTACGAGGGAAAAAAGAATTCATATAAGAATCAGTCCGGCACCTTATTTCTCTAATTTTATCTTTCCTGTCCTTCCGACTCAAATAGGTTGGTGGAAGAAGTATTTCACTACACTCAAAAGTGAAAGTGGGAGTACGCATGTTTTCCAATAAGTTTAAACGAAACGTGTGTCGTCTATCTACCAGAGACTCCCAACCTAATCTACTAATCAGTTCTCTGACGCTTTCATAAGGACTGTAGCAAGCGGTCACGAATCGAGCGGCTCTTCTTTGTACTTTCTCTATACTTTCGATCAATCCCTTACGAAAAGGGTCCCAAATGGCACAACAATAATCCAAATGTGGACGCACAAGAGATTTGTACGCTATCTCCTTTGTTTGTTCATTACAATTTTTCAAGATTCTACCTATGAATCGCAGCCTAGAATTTGCTCTACCTATTAACGAATTAATGTGTATGTCCCATTTCATGTTCCTTTGTACTGTTACTCCCAAATATTTCATAGAATCGACCATATCAATAACTGAACTGTTTAACTTGTATTTCTGAACAATCGGATTCTTTTTGTTAGTTATGCTCATTGTCTTGCACTTTTTACAATTTAGAGTAAGTTGCCACTCAGCGCACCAAGCCAAAATAACATCCAGATCGCGCTGAATTTCTAAGCAATCGGCAAAATTTCTTACTTCCCTATAAATAACCGCATCATCAGCAAACAATCTAAAAGGCTTTTCACTTTGTCTCCGAGATCGTTTATAAAAATTAAGAAAAGAAGTGGTCCTATTACACTTCCTTGAGGTACACCCGATGTAACATCTAGATTAGAAGAACTTTCTCCTTCAACGACAACATACTGCGACCGACCAGTTAGAAAATCCTTTATCCATTCACAAAGCTGATCCGATATACCGTACGCTCGAAGCTTCGCTAAAAGGCGGTTGTGTGGTACAGAGTCAAAGGCTTTCTGGAAATCTAAAAAAAATGCATCTACTTGTGAACCTGCATCGATAACTTTCATTACGTCGTGTGTAAATAGGGCCAGCTGTGTTTCACATGATCTTTTCTTCCGAAATCCGTGTTGATTTGTTGTAAGCAAATTATTATCATCTAGAAAATTCATAATGTTGGAGCATATAATATGCTCCATAACTATACGACAAACAGATGTTATAGATATGGGACGATAGTTCCCAGGATCACTTCGATCGCCTTTTTTGAAGGAAGCATCGAGGCCTTCACCTGGAGTGATTTTGGGAAACCATGGAAAACCCAAATCTGGATATCCGGATCGAGATTCGAACCCTCGTCCTCCAGAATGCGAAGCCAGAGAGGTCGCTTCAAAACATTTCAAAAGTTGTCCAGGGTTTAAGAAAAACAATGTCTTTGGAGAAAGCTGATTGGCACAAAACTTTTTGTATTTGGCCTATAAACGAAAGTAAAAAACAAAATAAAATAATCGTCTGAAATGCAAAAGTATTGGTCACAAAGGTCACAGAGCTACTGAAGGCACTGCAGTGATATAATAGATGGAAAAGTGAGAAGAGTAATAGGAGATAGCTTCACAAAGAATCAGAAAGATGTGGAAAGACTTGTAGCCATTGTAGGAGTAGAACAAAATTTGTGAAGGCAATGGTATGGCCAATATGAGTTCGTCTCCACGTTTAGAGACTCTCGACCACATTTTAAATGAAAAAATATTTAAGAAGTGAGACCTAACTTGACAGATCAACTGTAACATGCGGGAGAACATTAGTTCGATCACCGGTGCAGCCATCCAGATTCGGTTTCCCAAAATCGTTCCCGTGGAATGCCTGAATAATTCCTTGAACAAAGGATATGGCTGATTTCGTTTCGTAATATTATCCGCAATCCTCTCAAAGCTTTAATTAACTCGTCGTAGACAAGTCATAAAACTAAAATGAAAAAAAAAAACTGAAAGCGAGAAATAATTTTTAAGTTGTTATATGTCATGAGAATATTGAATAATTGTGCACCCGGGATAAAACTTCTGGAAAAGGACGATAATTAATTTTTAAGAGGACTGTTGATAAATGAATGTCACTGTTTTATACATTAAAGTGGACAGGCATATAAGATACTAGCTGAAACCAGCGACGTCGTACGCGTGGATTAAGAATTTCGTTGCCAGAATTGAATATAGAAACGTAGCATTGGTCCCAAACAACACTGAGTCATAATATGACAGGAAAGCCATCACTATATAATTCTACCATCCAACCTGTCTCATGAAGAGAATCAATTTCCAACATATTTAAAAACAGAAATACAAACGAAGGTGCGGGGATGTGGAGGGGATGGGTGGGTTAACTAAGGGCAGCTTTATTTCAACTTGGTCTTTTTTTCTTTCTTCAGCATGGGCATCCGATTCTTGGGTTCTCATAACTTTAGTTGCTCGTGCTCTGCTAGATCTATACCTTAGGCCAGTTTACGCCCGCAAGGCATGTCAAAAAAGAAGGCAAGATAAACTGGTGCCAGAAACATTTAAGTAAACACAAAGTAAAAGGACAGAGAACTAGACATCCATACTAAATAATACGTTTTGTCTCTAAACGAAATTTATCATCAAATCATACAGTAATATAATGCCCGAGAAGCACAGCTTGAACAACCGACGTAACATTACAGACTAACACACACATCCGTCTCTCTGTCACCATTCGATAAGTTATCAAAATTTCATGACTACAATTGCTATTCGTTACCGAAAAAAAAGCCCTGTGCCCTTCCCACAGATACAAAGTATTTCCTTGTCAAATTCCATCAATATCGGTATAGCCATTTATTCGTCAAAACGTAACAAAAAGACAGAGACTTACTTCTGCATTTATAGTATTATTAGTGCAGATCAGACACACACTGACTGCGAGAGTAACAACCTCTGAGGGATCAATATAACGAAAAAAAGGTGTAAACCTACTGCATTGCTAGACTACCTACGATTTGCCTGGAATTGCACCCCTAAATTTGTGATATCTACAGTTTAACATGCAATCCTAACAACCAACGGTCTAGTCGTAACTCCTACAATCAAAAGCAATTTTAAAAATCTTTGTTTCCACCGGGATTTGAACCGCAGACCACGCTCCAAACATCAGTAAGTAAGAGCTTTAACCACTGAGCTACCAGACCGCTATGTAAACAGGTATTACAGAGACTTACACATCCAACATGTCTATGGCCGTTCATTAATTTTTTAAAATTATATGACAACATGTGTTATTTATACAGAAAAAAGTATTCTATGTCCAACCTAATGCCAAATAGCATCTCCTCGTCAAATTTCATCACGTTTGGATTAACCGTTTAGCCCAAGAAACGTAACAAACATGCAGAGAGACAGATAGACAGAGTTACTTTCTAGCATAAAGAAACCGACACACAACGCCATCTACTGGAAGGTTACCCAACCTAGATAACCAAGTGTTGTGTTGATAAATTAACACATCGCCATCTGTTAGAAACTTGTGGATCTATAATAATAATTTCGCGTGGTCATAATGACCTGGTGACAGAGTTTATATTAACTACGCATTCTGCCCCTGTCGTAGTCGCCTTAACCAAGCCCGCCTATACTGCTGGTTACAGGGGACCTACAGTTTAACGTGGAATCCGAACCATGGTACCATCCTCGCGTACTTCATATTACACAGCAAGCTACGCCAGGCGTGAAGGCCGGGTTAAGTGCCTGTGAGAATCCCCGCCGAGACTGGGATTCGAACCGGGGACCTTCCGATCTCCAGTTGGACGCCTTAACCTCTGAGCCACCAAACCTCTCAAACTTACTGAACTTAAAATAATTACAAACCATTGTCCTTTGGCAAACATTTAATGAACATTCAGATTGCAATAATAAATATTGAGGTCAATAATAGAGATAAAAACTATCCTATCTTTTAAGTTGGACCAAATTACACACAGAAAGCCAAATTACATCAAAATCGGTTAAGTAGTTCCGGAGTTTATCTCAGACAAACATCGTGAAGCGAGATTTTTATATATACTCGTATAAGATATGAAATTAAGTCTTTCACATTTTGTGCCAAATGAGATAACTGCTCATCTGCAAGAACTTTACTATCATAAAATGGAACGCGATCGTACATTTTCCACACTAAAGTAACTTAGTCTCTCTGTCTGTTTGTTACATTTTCACGAGTAAACGGCTAAACCGTTCTTGATGAAATTTGACAAGAAAATACTAAGTACCATTAGGAAGAACATATGATACTTCTTTCTGGTTAAATTATATATTCTGTTATGAAATTTTGAAAACTATCAGAAAGGTGACAGACAGACGGATAGCGTGTGTAAGCCTCTGTAATGTTACATCGGTCGCTCAGGCGGTGTTCCTCTCGCAGTCACTTTGTGTATGAACACCTTTCACTTAACTTACAGCTTTTATATCCAATTCAAGCAATAAGATTGTACGTCCTCTCGTATGAAGTCGCGAGTAACAGCTATATTAATATATTGTAAAAATTAAACCAGCAATGTATAAAAACGCAAAAACAGAGTAAACTTGAAGAACAGTTGAAAACCATTCTTCTAAATTAAAATGTGATGGGAACTATCGATTCTGCATATGAAGCAGTAACGTTGTAGCTTGTACAGACAAGCAATCATAATGCAAGTACTTATACAGGGTGCCTAAAAATATTTTTAAAAATTTTGGGGGAGAGGTGTGAGATGATTATTACCGAAACAATGACAAAATATCTGTAACAAATACCTGCAACATAAGTTTAATCAATAACCAGTGGAAAGACACATTGGTTCAAACAAAATTTCAAATATTGTTTATTTCTTAATGAGAAGATTTCTTTGCACTTATTGAAAGTGTAGAAGACAAATTTATTTTTTTTATTTGCCACGAAGTCATACTTGGTGAGCAAGTAGCCTCCCATTTACGGGAAATTCGAAGTAATCCCCATTGTTTGTAGGGGATGTTAAATTTCTTACTTAGTAATGTATTTAAGGTGTGAAACAATTACGACTTTATTTTTTTGTACCTGTCTGAACACTGATGGATGCTTCGTGGTACTTGTGACTAGCTTCACCGGTTCGGGTCCAGACGGAGAAAGAAATTTTGTCTTTCGACATTGAGCCAGCAGGGAAATATGATAGATATTCAAAGGCCAATGTTACTATACCGCACGGCGAATGTGATTTTTATGACGGATTCGAACAATAAGCTCTTTGAACATTCTCTCGTTTTGTCGATTTCAGCCTAGGAAACAGCAGCTTACAGCATTTCATATCAAGTCATATAATTTGTGCTTGAATCTCCACACAGATAATAAATTTATGAAAAATGTGATAGCGTAAGGCATAAAATTGTGTTGCATTGATGCCTTGAATAGAGACTAGTCCTCGGATAACTTCAAAGGAAATAAGTGATACATCATCTCCTTTTATTCTGTTGGTTCAGCTTGCAACATAATAGTCCCACCATCCATCCCTATATAAACACCATTTCTAGTACTTAAACTCATGTAACGAGCGGTAAATAATCTGTCATCAAGTGCTGTATTATTGTAATGGTCTTACAATTAATATTTGGTCATAAAATTGCATCTAAGAAGTGATTATTATTTATTTAATTTTTTTCTGTTTAATTTAGATACTGACATAAATTAATAAATAGACAATGAAGCAATGTTGTTGGCGCCAAAACGGACTATTGTTAGGTTTCTACGACTATATTAAAGATTTGAAGTATTAATATTATTATTATTTTAATCGTATGGAGATTACCACGGTATTCGGCAGATAGTGGCATAGTTTTCAACGCTTCCGTCTTCCGTGAGCAATATCTAAAAGGAGTACCTGAAGTGACGCCATCTCTTTGTGAAAGATGCAATCTGTGCTGCCTATGATAAGTGTATATACATATTTTTTAAATGGGTAATCTTTCAGGAAGAGATTAGATAGTAGTATTAAGACAGATCAGTTCTTATAGTCCACGGATTGCGCAGACTTCAATTATTATTAATTGACTTTCGGGTTTTGCCGCGTTTTTTATTTCATTACATAAGCTTTCGGCTGGTATCCCCCAGCCTTCGTCAGAGATACTGTTTATGTTGACATTATTATGTTTTCGATTACTTGCCAGCACGATTCAGTTCTCACGGAATAGTTATGCTGTAACTATGCAGGCTCTTCCAGTGTATTACAATCTCTTCATTTGACAGTGTATGTCTGTGGCTAGGGTATGGAGTTATTAAAGAAGGTAAAAGTTAATTTTTGTGCTGTATTATTCATTCAGGTTCAACTTAATGGTAAAAATATCAAATAAATTAATTAGAAGAATTATTCCTTCTAAGCAAGATCAGTAGCAACTGGAGCACCATCAGCTAATAACTTAAATCTTCCTGGAGTTTGAAGTGGCTACATGGATACAAAAGCATTCAGTTAACTAAGATGGCAGTTAGTCACCACATTAACATATTTTTCAGAATAAAAAAATGGAGTCCGACAGGTGAGAGATAACGCTTGGGCCGTGCATTCGGGAGACCGCGGGATCCAACGAGGCGTAAAGCCCTAAGCAAAAAAATATTCTAAGTTACATCAGTTCAGCTAAGCAAAAAAAAATATTCTAAGTTACATCAGTTCAGTAACTCTACAGTTACTAAAAAATATTGTAACAAGCAGTTGCAAGAACAGTTTACTTGTACTTCCTGTGAACAACCAGTCTCTTTCAAAAATGATTTAATATACTAATATAATCTGAAGCTTTACACAAGTTGTACACCTAATATTTATATTTTCACATAGTGTATGAAAGCACGATACGCCATTGCTTTTGCACTCTATGGTAATTTTATGCAGATTCATTTTCATATTTCTCCGAAACATTATCGGCACATGATCTTTTACTGATCTCGCAGAGAAGTGAACCAATTTGTTAACACTTAATGGCAAACCAAAAGTTTGTTCTTTTTCCGTGGCTCGAAACCTGGGATAGCAGAATTTTCTTTCGTACAGTTGACATCTTAAAGTTGTGTAACGATTAATGTAGACAGAGATCTTCTGTGTAATGCAGTTTCACATCTATCACAAATTAATTTGTAGTATAAACTTTTTCAGGATTAACGCCCATCAGAGACAGTATCATTGGAGGTGTTCAGAATCTGCTATTGGTAAAATTGAATCGCTATCTGTCTGTGAATTATGAAAGATTGCGCAATTCATGTAGTATAATTCTATTCGTCAAATGAGTAGGGAATTAGACCACACTACAGCATAGAAACAGTATAATTCTATTCGTCAAATGAGTAGGGAATTAGACCACACTACAGCATAGAAACAGCTATCGACTTCATGACAGCATAAGTTCATATTAGCTGCTCAAATAATATCTTTGAAACTATCAAAAGGGTATAATACAGCCGGTAAAAAGACGATGAAGTCACAGCGGTAACAAACAACAAAATAAAAAAAGGAAACTAAAAAATATTTGTCACCACCAACATTAATATCTCCATAACTGAACAGGGATTCCAAATATTAACCGCCTAAACGCTTAACCAACAGCAGAGTGAATGATTGATAACTACGAATACCGTCAAAGCATGGAAATATCACAACGTGAACTAAAGGTAAAGCTCCAGAAGGTTTTAAGAAACACATTACAAATATGGCTGCTTGTAAATCACATTCCTGGAAAAAGATAATAGTTTAAAACCATCTTCCAAATTGAGGCAGATAAAAAAAGAGCGCGAAAAACCTTTGTTTTATAGTACTGGAAGGCTTCACCATTTCTACTTTCAAACAAAAACGCATAGAACAGTAGCGATTAATACGAGTGCTACCATCATTTCCATTTGAAATACTTTTTTACATAACTATCGTAAATTTTTTTCCGTTTTGATCTAAGTAAGTATTGGGACGGCTACAAATGTCTCTCCTAATAACCACATATTTCACAAAAAAAGAGTAAGTGCAGTTTTGATCCGCACCTTATACATAGATTCTTCGTGTAAACGTCTGTAACGAAAACATAACAAGTGTTTGTTACTGTTCTGTTTTCAGTAGAATTTGCAGCATGTCATATGCGCTCACATTATGAAGTTTCTGGATGATAACGAGTTACTTATACCGTACCAACACGGATTTCGGAAGAACAGATCGTGTGAAACACAATTGGCCCTATTTTCTCATGACATAGTTAAAGCTATCGATACAGGTTCACAAGTTGTTTCAATTTTCTTGGATTTTCAGAAAGATTTTCACTCTGTACCACACAACCGACTTTTAGCTACTGTATGTTTCCAACATACAGTATATCGGATTAGATTTGTGAATGGATATGCGATGTTCTAACTGGTCGGTAACAGTATGTCGTTGTTAAAGGGGAAGCCTCTGCTAAGGTGGATGTTACTTCGGGTGTTCCTCAAGGAAGTGTAATAGGACCACTTCTCTTCTTAAATTTTATAAACGATCTTGGTGACGTTAATTGCAGGTTGCTGATGATGCACTTATCTATAGGGAAGTAAAGTACTCCGACTATTGCTTAAAAATTCAGCGCTATCTGGATGCTATTTCGGAATGATGCCATAAATGGCAGTTTACAAATCCGTTTGTTCACGAGTACAAAGTAAACAATTCAGTTGTCGGCACGGTTGATTCACTGAAGTATCTGCGCGTAATAGTACAAAGCAACATGAAATGGGACTTGCGCATAACTTCCGCCGTAGGTAAAGTTAATTCTAGATTACGATTCATAGGTCGTATTTTGAGGAATTGTAATGCTCATACAAAGAAAATAGCGTACAAAACTCTAGCGTGTCCACATTTGGATTACTGTTGTGGAGTTTGGGATCCGTATCGCAAGGTATTGATTGACGCGTTAGAGAAAGTACAGAGGAGAACCACTCGATTCGTGACTACTTGCTATAGTCCACACGAAAGCGTCACAGAATTCATACATAGGTTGCGCTGGAATTGTTTGGCAGACAGACAACGACGTTTTCGCTTGAATTTATTGGAGAATTGGCGAATTTCTTTGATTTACGAGTGCAATGAAATACTTCTTCGGCCAACCTATTTAGGTCGCAATGACAGGAGGGATACGATTAGAGAAATCACCGTACTGATACTTTTATGTCTTCTTTCTTCCCTCGTTCTATTCGAGATTGGAATTGCCTGGCACCCTCTGCCACCCACTATATTTGTGAATTGGAGAGTATTGTTGTAGATGTAGATATGAGATATCACTATGATTGGCTACACGTTATTACACTGCAGATACAACATTACAATTCTACTACATGCAGCAGGGCCTTGTAGTAGCTGAAGTAACATTATATCTTAATCTGTACCGAATTCAACGGTCTAGTGAAAGTCACAACTATTTTAGTGTTGCCGAGTGTTGTAGGCGTACTAATCGTCACGGATATCATACCGAAAAACGCGAGCTTGAAGCCGTACTTCGCTGCGTGCGTTTGTTTAGAACGTGTTTTGTACGGTCATCGCAGTTTGCTATAGTAAAAACAGACGGAAAGATCAGAGCAACGAATTTGCAATAAATTTTGCTTTAAACTTGAACCGAGTTGTGCGGAGACCATCGAAATGATGAAGACGGCATTTGGGGACGAGTGTATGAGCAATACACAAATTAAAGAGTGGTATAAGCTGTTCAAAGATGGCCGCATATCTGTTGATAGTAACCCACGCTTCGATTGGCCTTCGACGACAAATATACCGGATAATATCGAACGTCTGCGATGAAGATCGTCGATTGACTCTACAAGAACCAGAATGTGATCTTGGAATACCGGAAACTAGTGTTTGGAAAATTTTAACTGAAAATTTGAAAATGGTTCGCGTGTGTACGAAATTCGTTCCGTAATTGCTAACGGTGGAGCAGAAAAACCTTCGGCTTGAAACCACTCAGGACAATTTGGAAATGGACAATGACGATGAAAATCTGCTTAAAAAGATTATAACTGGTGATGAATGGTGGGCTTATGGTTATGATCCCGAAACAAAATGACAGTCTTTGTAATGGACGCTGTCTTCGAAGCCAAGATCGCTAAAAGTCGGAGCAATGCTGATTGTTTTCCTTGATGAGGGTATTGTGCACCACAAAGATCACATGATCAACAAAGATTGAAGTTATGAAAAGATTGCGTGACGCAATTAGAAGAAAACGGCATCAGCTTTGACCAAGCGGTGACTGGTTTCCTCTTCACGATAACGCACTAGAACATGCATGGACCCTCGTACAGCAATATTTGATAAAGAAAATTATCGTACAGCTCCGTCAGCCTCCATACAGTCCTGAGGTAACTCTCTGCGACTTTTGGCTGTTCCCAACATTAAAAATGCCGTTCTAAGTACGCCGATTCAACGACAAAGAAACACTAGAAACTAATACGACGAACGCTCTAAAGGCGATACCAAAAGACGAGTTACAGGACTACTTCCAAAAGTGGAAAAGCCGTTGGGAGCGTATTATTCAATCAAATGGGGACTACTTCGAAGGATGCCACCAGTCTGTTGACGCAGAATAACACCAGGGGAGAAATATGAAGGAAGGTCGGATACTCTTGGGACAGACCTTTACTGTTTCGGAAGAGTAGGCTTAAATTAGCCTGCACCGCGTTTCACCGTCTCCCTTCTTTCATTTCTCATCCACAGCGCAAACAACACTCTTCACTCACCACGCACACTATCACACTCATCAACACTTACAACACTGTCACACTGTCACACTGGGGCAGGTAAGACAAGAAAAATCGACTGGACACCACTGTGACGAACTGAAAGACGTTTTCACGAAAAAAAAAAAAGAAAAGAAAAGAGAAAGCAATTATATAGAATATAAGTAACACAATTCAGAAGCAGATGTTAATATTTACATTCTACTTAAGAGACAGCGATAGGCTCTAGTAACAAGCCGACAACTACATGGTTAAGGCAGACCTTGTAAAACTGTTAGAAAAGGCAAGTAAGAAGAAGACGTAACTATTCCATATTTCTATGAATAGTTTAACCATTACACCAAAAAATTATGCTGATGCTGATTATGTATTTCCAAGGCTTAGAAAAGGTTTTTGAAATATTTTCAACTGAGTGACTGTGGTATTTAGAACTTAATCATGAAATGTACTTGTAACTATCAACCAATTTTGGGTAGAAATAATTTCCCGTAGGTTCCTGTTTAACGTGTGACTTTGAATTATATGGACAAAATAAATATGTTAGCACAGTATCTACTTTATTATGTTATGATTCACTAAAACATTTTATTGACTGGTAAATAATCTCGCAGCAGAAAAGGAAGCTGTATGATCAAAACGGAACTCTATATCACCGAAAAATGTGGATAAAAATTATATTTGTTATTCTAAAAAGAAACAAAAAATATTGATGAATATAATCAAATACTATAAAGTAAATTTGTTGTTAACACGCGAATGAAAGGAATAAGTTCTCAGAACACCATTTTAGAAAAATAAAATGTGTATGATATTGTTGCCCAATAAACAACAACAAAAAATTTTGTCCACCATGTCACTGATTTCGATTTGTTAGCCATTCCGCTTCAGTCATGACACAATTATAATAAAGTCCTTTTCAACAAGCGAAACATGTAGGCATATTTCAGATCCAAATAAACCTGTGCTGAAGAAACAGACACATAAGTTTCATATGATACAATCTAGAAAACCAATATACATAAAATAATGGATGAAATCTTCTGAGAATAAATAATAATTCGTGTGGTCATAATACCTGATGGCAGGGTTTTTATTGGCTGCGCATTCCGCGCCTGCCGTTGCCGCCTTAACCTAATCCGGCAATCCTACCGGGTACATGGAAACTCCAGTTTAACGTGGAATCCGAACCACGGAAGCATTCTGGCATACTTCACATTCCGTTTTTATTATTATTATTATTATTATTAGTATTATTATTATTATTGGGGTTTTAGGGCGCGTCAACGTCGGGGTTATTAGCGCCCACTTCACATTACACAGCTAGCTGTACCAGAGGTGAAGGTCGCGTTAAGGGCCTTTGAAAATCACCGCCAAGACAGGGACCTTAGCCAGATGCCTTAACCACTGAGCCGCCAGATCACTCTGAGAATAAATAACCATCACACAACAAACGCTGAACTTTAACTCAGAAAGAAGTTTCTAAAGCTTTATATACGGATGACAGCAATTTACGGAAGTGAATCTTTGACATTAGAGATACCAATTTTTGTTTTTTAATTGAACAAATATCCGACTGCAAAGTAAATGAAAAGTTAAAAACAAACTGAAAATTGTTGTGGTAAGTAATTGCTTCCCCATAAGTTACAACAGGAGATTACACCTGCGTACCGGATGAGTATAGCCGCTCTGGCCTCGCATTCGGAAGGACACGGGTTCATATCACTGTCCGGCCATCGAGATTTTGGTTTTCAATTGTTTCTTGAAATCGCTCAAAGCGAATTCCGGAATATTACCTTAAAAAAGCCATGGCCAAATACCTTTCCGTTCCTTCCCAAAGCCCTTTTCCGCCTTGAATGACTTCTATGTTGAGGCGTGAAATCGTGAGAAAAAATTGCAGCTATTAGATTGTATGGTCATTATGTCAATTACAGGAGGAAACTCACTACATATAATATTTTTACTATGTTGAAGGTAAATTAATTGTAGATTATTCGCCATGCATTTGAATTAGATAATATCATATGGCTGTTATATACATACTAACAACGAGTACCCGCCCGTCACATTTCTTGAGCAATTTAAATAATGATCACACAATCTAATAGCTGTACGAATTCTTGTTGTAACATAATGGATATTTACCTAACATAACAGCTTTCACGAATTTAAAACTTAGATTTTCAAGTGCTTATTTTTAACTCTTCAATCACGTTCGTAGACGGATCTCTTTGTTCATTTTTAATAATTTTTATAATATTTTTAGTTTATTCTACATCTATACTCTGAAATTCACAAATGCTGTGGTGGCAGAGGGTGCTACGCACCAATCCTTATTCTGTGTATTCCAATCCCGAACAGATCGAGGAAAGAAAGAATAAAATGCGTCAGTACGGTATCTTATCTCTCTGTCATTGCGACCTAAATACTCTGGCGGAAGAACAATTTCATTGTACTCGTAAATTAAAGATTTTCGCATATTCTCCAATAAATCAAACGAAAACGACGTCGTCTGTCTGACAAACAATCCCAGCCCGATGTACGTATCAATTCTGTCACACTTTCGTAAGGACTGTAACTAGCAATCACGAATCGAGCGGCTCTTTTCTGTACTTTCTCTAACGTATCAATCAATCCCTTGCGATACGGATCCCAACTCCACAACAGGAATCAAAATGCGGACGCACTAGTGTTTTGTAAACTATTTCATTTGTTTGAGCATTACAACTTCTCAAAATACGACCGGTGAATCGTACTCTAGAATTAGCTTTGCCTACGACGGAAGTTATGTGCAAGTCCGATTTCATGTTGCTTCATACTATTACGCGCAAAAACTTCAGGGAATCCACCATGTCAACAACTGAATTGTTAACTTTATACTCGTGAACAAACGGAGATATTTGTAACTTGTTTTCATTGCCTTGCACTTTTTGCAGTTAAGTGTAAGCTGCCATTTACGGCATCGTTGCAAGAGATATTGATTATAAAATTTATATTTAAATGTCATGTGTTATACGTAGTTTTATAAACGTCATAGATTAACGTATTAGTTAATTTAAACAATTTTTGGTAATGTAACGTATTAGCCCCCCTGAGATGCCTCTTATTCGTTTTTTTAAGAAAGTGACATTTTAAAAGGGGAGGTAAAAACAATACACGTAACAAAAAAACGCACAAAAAACAAGAATGCATTAACAACAGAATTCAGACCAGGGAGACCTTAATTGAGAACTCATAGTTTGAAGTCTTTCTACTCATGAAGGTGATTACGCTTAAAGAATTTTTGAAACAATTATACAACAACAACATAAAGAGCCGCATTTTTGGTGAAATGTGCACAGCATCTCAGCGCTCGTTTGCTTTAGTGCTCTTCCGTATCTACGCCTGGTGACCCCGACGTGTCAGCGCAGGGCGCAAATTTAAATTGTCCTCTTGATGCAACACAAACTATCACAATTTATAAATTACTAGATCTGTTTTTAAACTATTTAAAACAATACCGAAACGGTCTTTTCTAACCTGATGTTCTGCAATATACTGGATATACTTGCAGTAAAATCATTTAGCACTTGATACTTATGGCTTTAAATAGTACCCAACGATACATGATACACTACAATTATCAAGCCGATCAAGCATTCAGGCAGTAACAAAGAAATATGCATACATACTTTTGAAAAACAAAACCCTCATTTTACAGTCAGGTAAAATTAAGGAAAATTTTAGCGTTCGAAATGTGGTGTTGGATTGTGAAAATCGGGTGGACAGATAAAGTACAAAATGAACGAGATATACAAAAAATAATACATTTTCGTATGGCCGTAATGACTCACCGGCCACGCAATCCACCACTGTCGGTGCAGCCTAACCTAGCCGACCGGGTAATCCAACCCACTAAAGGAGACCTGCTGTTTGACGTGGAATCCAAATAACGGAGTGTTATAGTATGCTTCACACGAACAAAACATGGTTCAGTTTCAAGGTGCGAAAAATTCTGGCGAAGAACAGTATTCGAACCGAGTACCTGCTGAACCATAATCATGTGCCTTAACCAACGGAGTCACAGGATCGCTCGTGTTGGAAATGATGGGCGAGGAAAGAAGCTTGTGGAGCCGTCCAGCAGAAACAAGCTGGTGAATCACATATTAGGACATGCGGATCTGGCTAATTCGTTATTAAAGTAAAGTAAATTCGCTTGGTCGTATCGACCTGGTGACAATGTTTCTATTGGCTGCGCATTCCACCCCTATCGTAACCCGGTAATTCGACCAG
Organism: Vandiemenella viatica; assembly: GCA_031002005.1. NCBI lineage: Eukaryota > Metazoa > Arthropoda > Insecta > Orthoptera > Morabidae > Vandiemenella > Vandiemenella viatica. The sequence continues at coordinate 75,704,683 of CM061921.1, read as the reverse complement.
GTATAGGGAACCTACAGTTTAAAGTGGAATCTGAACCACAGAAGTTTTCTGGCTTACTTCTCATTAAACAGCAAACTGTGCCAGAGGTGAGGTCGAGTTAAGGGCCTATGAGTTATTGAAAGTAAAAGTCGAAGGAAAGAACTGTAGATGAAGACAAAGAAGAGAAAGCATTAAGCAGATAATGGATGACGTACACTGTAATGTATATGTTGAAATGAAGATAATAGCTGAGGATATGGAACATTTTTTCCTTCTTTTCTCTAGTTTTACTGCTCTTTGAGGTCATTAACGCCGGGGGAGAATGGGTGCAACGAAAGGAATTCAGCCATGACCTTTTGATGAACCTGCACCTGCATTCGCCTGGAGTGGTTTCGGGAAATAAGGGAAATTCGAAATCAGGATGGGAGGACGGGGAATTTGAACCCGCATTTCCGAGCCTTACCGTTCACCCATCAGGCTTGGTAGGATAGGAATAGATGGAGCATTCATCAAAACAGTCAAGAGACTGATGACGAAAATAAACACAGAAAAACAACTATCTGCTACGTATCCATCGCCCTTTATTACTACAACAACTGCGAGTGGTCTTGTAAATTCGTTGTATAAGGTGTTTGGTCTGAAAATTCAGGGTCCTGTTTTCAAACACTGCTGAGACCAGGAATATTTAAGAGTTATGAACTACACCACGATATTCCGCGTTAAACTTTAGATCCAACCAAGCAGAGACAGAATCGAAGCTCTGTCACTATGTCGCAAGACCAGACAAATTTACTACAAAAACGGCTCCAAACATTCAAATAACTGTAAAAAAAATTATAAATCTAAAATTACAAGTGAAACAAGTTATCGCAAAATAATTTAAAAATATTATTTTCCGTGCATAACATATAATTTATCTAACCAACACTGAAGACTATACCAGAGATTAGCCCATCCTCTACAAAAAAAAAAGGTTAAAAAAGCAGGAGACGATGCGCAAACAACTGTGCAGGAAAACAAAATTGAAATTAAGCAGTTTGTATGACAAATCACCGAATAACAAAGAACAAAAACATAAAAAAAATCAGCTGTTCATTATGTGGACACGCCCTATGACACACTAATTAGAAGATAATATTACCGAGCATGCCATCTTATACAGTTAATGAGTTTTAGGCACTATTATTAAGCTACAGAAAATAATCAGTTTTTTTTATCACAGAGCGTGGTGGGTTAGTGGTTAACGCTCTGGCCTCGAATTTTGGAGGACGCCGGTTCGAATCCCCAACCGGGGATCCAGATTTGGGTTTTCCGTGGCTTCCCCAAATCACTTCAGGCCAATTCCGGGATGGTTCCTTCAAAAGCCATGGCCTAATTCCTTCCCGTTCCTTGTCCCCCAGTCGCCTCTTATGACCTCGGCGTCGGCGAGGCGTAAAGCCACAAAAAAAGTTTTAATTTGTGTCTTGTGTCTCTCTGTCTGCAAGTTCACTTGGATGAGATTCACACAAAAAGTACTGGTCGGTTTTTATGCGGTTGTGATTAATGTACAGCTCGTGGCACCGCAGGTAAAATATGGTACGTTTCATTTTTATGTGGCATCGAAAAACCGTAAAACTGAAGACAATTTTTCGTTAAAAATGATTCACGCAAAACCTATATGTAGAATTTTGATGGGGTTTCAATGTACAGCCCATGGTACAATGAGTAGAATAAGATATGTTTTATATTGTGTGAAGTAGAATAGCTGATAAAAGTATACACAAATTACACTACCCACCTTAAGGTCAATAACCTCGCCCAGTCAAAAGATTTATTGCAATTTCAACTAACGAGCTGCATCATATTATTGGGAGGAATTATCGTACAGTTAGTTGTGGAGATGCTTCATGCAAAAAGAATTTAGGTTGTTATTTGTCACAGGGCAGCAGATCGTATAGCTGCGGAAGATGTTGATTTAAGAGGGACGTCTATACGTTAGGGGACGTCCATTAATTACGTGAACTGAAATGGGGGGGGGGGGTCCGGCAAAATCTCACCAAGAGGGTTGGTCAAAGGAAACCTCACGTCAACTTCTTATTTCATACTGTCGTCCTTCAAACATTAGTAGAGCTAAAAAAATTACCACATGGGGAGGGGGGGGGGGGGAGAGATTTACGAAAAAAAAACCAGTTCACGTAATTAATGGGCGCCCCTTAACTGTACAATGGACTGAATTGCAGGCAAAAATTTTTGAATTTGTTTGGTCTAAGCAAAACACATTTTACTGAATTTACTGAAAATGACAATTAAAAAAAAAATTCTAAGTAAATACAAAAATAGGGGAACAAAGTCTCTATCGCACAATAATGACGTGGCCATCTATATCCATGAAAAAATAGGATGGTATTTCTGCACAGGTAACGACAGTGAATAATTTTGTCAAAGAACAGTCGTAATGAAATTATTGGGTGGGTTTCCACGGTCGTTTTCAGTATTTTTATGGGTTCTCCTGAAGGATCAGGATGGATTAATTGAAACCTTAACTTTAGCCTAGCTTTCACTAGCTTTCATTAGACGACAATCTATATGTTAGTTTATTATATCAACTCCTTCACAATCAGTCAAGACATCTTGCAGTTTCAAGTAGCATTAAATCGATGCGTCTCCACTACAAGAAAACAGTCATCATGAGAATTATTCAGCAGAAAAACATTTGAACGATGCTGCACGTATTTAACTACATTTTTTGCTTATGGCTTTACGCCTCATCGACTTCAAGGTCATTAGAGGCGGGAAATGACTGGGGACAAGGAGCGGGAAGGAATTCGGCCATGGACTGTTTGAAGGAAGCATCCCGGCATTCGCCTGGAGTGATTTGAGGAAACCATGGAAAACCCAAATCTGGATTCCCAGACGGGGATTCGAACCGGCGTTCTCCCGAATGTGAGACCAGAGCGTTAGCCACTCACCCACTACGCTCGGTTATTTAACTACAATCTGGAAGATTGTAATTGGTAAGCGCATTCAAGAACATCACGTACCTGTTGTTGGAACCAATTACGAAATCGTAGTAATAACCAGATTGACTAGTTTTAAGTATTGAATAGGTCAAGAATCGAAACCAAACACTGCGAGAAAACAATAACGATACAGGAACTGTGTGGAGTGAAAATGATTTCTAACAATTCATCTGAAATAAATAATTAGCGGATACAAAATTTAGGAAGAAATGTAAAACAGCAGCTGATTAAAAATACGTACTACATCTAACGTACAGAATAGCACTGTAGACAAGACAGTTCAGTTCAGATTGGGTTTTCCATGACTACAAGACGAAATTAAATTTAAAACCATGTTCCAGCACTGTATTGACATATTAGGGTTCTTAAGAGAATAGAATTACGCTGGAAGAGCGAGCGGTTGCCATATTCTACTACTTCATTTATATTTTAAATGAAGTAATAGTTTCTAGGAAGCAGTTGAGGATGTGATAGCTGTGATGCAACGTATGAAAACTGGTGTTAAATAACGCGTTCGAACAAATCTGTATAGAGAAGGAAGGAAACACTGAGGTTTAAGACAGCATATTCATGGTAATAGGAAATGTGGAATAGTTCCATATGCCAACAGAGAATTACAAGGTTTTTTAACTGCTTAACGTCTCTTAACAGCGAGGTCTTTAGAGACGGGAAAGGATGGGGGCAAGGAATGGGAAGGAATTCGGCAATGGCCTTTTGAGGGAAGCAGCCCGGCATTTGCCTGGAGTGATTTGGGAAACCATGGAAAACCTGAATCTGGATGCTCGGGCAGGGGTTCGAACCGGCGTCCTCCAGAATGCGAATTACAAGGTCATTAGTGGTGGAGGTTATAGCGTACAAAACTGAATAGTCTGAAGCATCTGACGCATAAAAATTATCTTAAACTCTCTTCAAATTACTTATATTACTCAGAAAATGATTAATTAATTTCAGTTTCTTCAGCGGAGCCAAAAGTGGTCTAGAAACATCCTACAAGCATAAACATTATTGTCGTATGTTCTTCGTAGTTTAGTTCGCTTAAAATTGCTCTGTGCCCCAGTGCAGTGAATAATTGATTTTTTAAATTGTCGTTTGTAAACTAGGTCACGCAGCCATTTCTACTTTTATATTTATTATATTCAAGAATTTATGTGAGTTGTTTCCGTGTACACCACAACACTTAAAAACAGCAATGCCTTAGGGCGGACTCGAACTGGTGATCACTACAACAGAAGGCTCCACGCTCCAGGGCGGGACGATAGATGTGATCACAGATGAAAAACTTAGGTGTGATTATGGTTATAAGGTGGGGAAAGAATTGATTATTGAATACTTGAAATGTAAATATCTTGGCATTACATTTGATAAGAAGCTTAAGTGAGCAGGACGTATTGGACAGGTAGTAGGAAAAGGTTTCAAAATTCTGCACCTGTTGGAGAGAGTGATGAGGGGATGTACGAGAGAAGTAAAGGTATTGGGTTACAAAACTTTAGTCAGACCATTGCTTGAGTATGGTGGTTTAGTATGGGACCCACATTTTGTGTATCAAATACAAGGGTTGGAGAGGGTACATAAAAGGGTTGCTAGATTTGTTTCTGGAAATTTTCGCAGAACGCAATCAGTAACAGATATGATAAAAGAGCTTGAATCGGATTAATTGGAAGACAGGAGGAGGGTGAAGAGGGTCATGGGAGTGCAAAAGACGTATATTGGTGATGAGGCATGGAAAGATATTAGTGTAATAATTAAAAGAAATGCATGGCAGGGAAAAGATGACCATAACCACTAGCTGGTACTCGATTTCAGGCACAAGGGTGTAGGAAGATTCTCTTTTTTTAGATAAGGGGGTCAGGGATTGGAATAAGTTACCAAAAGAAATGATGAATAATTTACCAAAAACGTTGAAAGAATTTAAAGTTGAAATTTGTAGTGGGCAAATGTAGATGGGTGCAGGAAACGGGGGAAAATGGGCGTGTGTATGGAAATTGCCATCGGAGCGTGTGCTACATTGCAATTAAATTAAACTAGATTAAATTAATTAAAAAATTTCGGCTTCGCTGTGAAACGAGGTGTTCTACCGCTCAATTTCACCATCTGGTAACAGCTACAGAAAGGTTTATTCTAAATGCAACAAAAAGACGCGAAATTTCAGCTTTATTCGTAACTGTCTGAGAACAGAATACAATGGTTCAAAATGGCGTTAGCTGTGAGTTAAGAGATTTGACAAGGTTAATTTGGAGCTAGCAACAGGAAATAGGGCCAATAGCGTAAAGAGGATAAAGGTATTAGATTGACGATAAAGGTATTTGTGTGGAGAAATAGGTTGGACATATTACCAGAGTCAAGAGGTAAAGAGCCTCATACAGATGCAGTGATCGGTAAAGTGAATGAGACATTAAGGAATAGAGGCCTGGAAGGAAAAAATAAGAACACAACACAGTTATGAGACAGCAAGGCAGTAGGGAAAATCTGAAGCATCTAAGCAAGGAATTAATACAGGTAGGAGCAAAGCGGCAGGAATATTATAGGTGTACTGGCGCAACTAAATGATGCGTCTAAAACTGAGAGGAAGGAAAGTTAAGTGAGACAACTGCTTATAGGGATGGGGAAGACGTTACTGCAGAGTTGAAAAACACAGAGATATTAGTTTTTTTTCCAATGGCATTCGGCATCTTAGGCCATACAGGCAGCTCCATAGTAATTATGTCACACAGTGCTTTCAGTATCTCCAGTATGAATTGTTTCCAGTTAATTACACCACAGGACGGACATTACATTGAAAAACACGACACTTAAACACCCATGCCCACGGCCGGACTCGAACCGGCGACCTTCGGCACGTGGAGCTAGCATTCTAGCCTCTACGCTAACGAAGCCGGCGAGATATTAAGTTACTGCAATAATGAGACCAGTAGGGAATTTCATTCAGGGATGGGAGGGGAAAATTAAGCAAAGAGCTTCCCTACATAGCTAATAATTAGCAGATCAAAAACAGAAATAGATCTTGATATTTTGAAGGAACTAAGAGAGCTGGAGAAAGCTTAAAGGGGCCGATGTGCATAATATTATCGTTGATGAATTAAAGACAGGGGGGAAACGTCACTGTACCTTAACTTGTAATATTAATTAGACTGAGTCTGGATGCTTTCTGCTTACCAGAAGAATGGAAAAGTGCCATAGTAGTACCGGCTCATAATAGAGGGGAGATAGATAGGGTTAAAAATTATAGGCCCATTAGTTTGACATCTGTGGTCAGTAATTTTATGGAGAAATTGGTATACAAATACTTCAGAATTGTCTGTCAGGGATGGAACTGGTTTACAGAACGGCCACATGGGTACAGTCAAGAACATACATATGTATCCCTATTCGTTTGAGACTCGAGGCCAAGCTGATAGTGTAGCACTAGATTTCTCTAAAGTATTTGACAGAGTGAGTCTTTAAATTGTGGTAAATATGGTACAACCATTATTGTGTATTGAAAAGTGATTGCTGTGTGTAGAAACTAAAGGGTACGAAATGCAGTATCAGAGAGGTGAAACAGAAAAAGGGAGTGCACAGGATTGTGTATTTTGACGTTGGTGTCCGCTATTCTAATCAATGATTGTGTTGATGGTTAAGTTGTTGCAGATGACATGTAGATATATAATAATATCAAAACTGGAAAGGACTGTGAACCGTTGCAGGAAGATCTGGACAGGATATGTAGTTGGGTAGGTCTGAATGGAATGAAAGTAAATCTAAGAAGACTCAGCTTACTAACTACAAAGACAAAAAAAGTAAAAGTTACCTATGACTATTGGATGGAGAACTAATTGCTTGTTGGCGACTTCAAGTGTAAATAGGTTGGGATAACATTTTATAATAAACTTGATTTGGCGGGACAGATTAGTCAGGTACTAGGAAGTGGTTTCAAAGTACTTCATTTAATTGTAAGGGTTATGTGCTGTACCAGGGAAGTGAGGAAACTGGGTCAGAAAATTTTGATCAGACGATTGATTGTTTATAGTGGTGCAGTATGGGACTCACTTTTTGGGTAACAAACTCAGAAGTTAGATGGGGGTACAAAGGAGAGCATATAGATGTTTGTGGCAATTACCGCAGAACGTAATCAGTAACTGACATGATAAAGGAGACGGAATGGGAGTCATTGGAAGACAGGAAGCGCATGCATAGAGTGCTTGGAGTGTGTAAGGCTGATGTTTGGATGGCTTTTCGTAGAAGAATTGGGAGTAGAACATGAAGTGGAAGAGATAACCATAAACACACTTTATTTCAGGCACAATCGTGTATGAAAATTTTCCTTTGTAAGTAAGGGAATCGGGCACAGGAATAAATTACTAAGGGAAGTGCTTTAAAAATTACTTTAAAACATTAAAAGAGTTAAAAATTCGTGCAGGGAAAAAGTAGACGAGTGGTGAAATGAACTGAAAAAAGTTTAAGATTAAAGAAAATCATGATATGTGAAAATAAGTGTGTAGGGATATTTGCACCGGGACATGTGCAGTAGCTTGAATGACCGACCACTTTACCATGATACGAATATTTTTTTAACAAGATACTCTTCACGCAACAACTCAGCCTTTTTCCCAAGATTAGCACTTCAAAAACTTGTCTAAGAATTCAAATTACTGTAGAAATGAAACTTACGAGTATTAAAGAGTTATTTTACGTAAAGGCTATTATTACGTCTTTCATATGCTTTAAACTGCATCGACAGCTCACTTATAAACAGTGTATTTTCCGTTGTGATAAAGAACATCTGACTGGTAGGTTTACAGAAATTCAATTCGTAAAACTAGCTTACTATTATCTAAATTCAGTTACATGTGTCCAGTATCGGTCTGGTGGGTAAGTGGTTAAGGTGTCTGACTGGGAAGGTCCTGGTTCGAATCCCTGTCTCGGCTGGGATTTTCATGGACCCTTAACCCGACCTTCGCCCGTGGAACAACTTACTGTGTAATGTTAAGTACGCCAGAATGTTTCCGTGGTTCGGATTTCACGTTAAACTGTAGGTCCTCTGTACCTGGTAGCACTACCGGGTTAGGTTAAGGCGGCTAAGACAGGAGCGGAATACCCAGCCAACAGAAACCCTGTCACCAGGTCACTACGACCACACAGAATTACTATTACCTGTTTCCAATTTATATTTGATTCCACACAAAACAAACAACCACTGCCTTGACTGGGGTAAAACTAGCTATGCGGTAAGTTATAGTTCGTGATCCGCGACAAAGCGTGATTAGTTTTTCGTTTGGACTTCACAGCTAGTCGAAATCGAGGTAAATAGAGCCGGGATCGGATTTGGGGCAAGGAACTGGAAGGAAATCGGCTATGGTTTTTCGAAGGAACAGTCCAGATATTAGTCCAGGGCAATTTCGGGAAACCATATAAAACTGAAATCTGCATGGCTAGAGCAGAAATGGAACCCGCATCCTCCAAAAGTACATCGTTCGTCCTCTATACGTGTTGAGATATTGTGAGAAATTGTATGAAACAGTAAAGTCACTGATGGAAATTACACGATGGACTTAAAGCTAAGTACTGCAGACAGATAGGGATGGTGTACCTGGAAGGCTGTCGAATCCGGAGTCACTGGACGCTGAGCTGTACACGCTGGTGGATTCCTCCTCGTTGCCCACACTTGATGCAGAACTGCGCGTTCCGGCGATGTCTGTCTTCTTTTCTGGTGACAGTAAGTTCTTATCATTGCCTGCAGAAACAGTAGGTGACAGTTTATCCTTAGCCGAACTTTCACAGGTCACTTTTTTCGCACCAGTATCACTCACTAACTTCTCCGCTTCTACTAAAATGTCGGGTGATCCAACCTTCTCGGGTGTTGAAGTAGCTGATGTGAGACGAGTGTCTTCAACTTTGTTATTTCCTGGTAAAACAGCTTCGACAGCTTCTGTTTGGCTGTCAGTACCTTTTGGCAATTCACGAATTTCGTTGCCTACCTTCTGCTTCACTTCTTCTGGCACAGCGTTAATCAATGGAAGTGCGCCTTCTGGTTCCGCCGTCTTAACTTTATTGACTTTCTTCTTCATTGGTGCCTTTATCTTTTTTGTTATCTACCTTTTCGTTCGGTGATTCAGATTTTCCTGTCACATTTACGGAAACTTCTACTGAACAGGAATCGTTGCCACGGTTCGCCGTTTCGGATTTCAGCTCCAGTTCGGCTGGTTTCTGACACAAGTTTCCTTCCGGATCTGACGATTTGACTTTCTCCACTTGCTTTTTTAATGGTGCTTTTACCTTTTTGTTATCCAGCATATCATTCGACGGTTCAGATTTTCCCGTCACGGGAACTTCTGCTGAGCTAGAATCGTTTATATGGTTCTTCGGTTCTGTTTTAGTCTCAATTTCAACTGCCTTCTGAGGCAGGCTTTCTTCTGGATCTGTCGACTTGACTTTCCCCACTTGTTTCTTCAGTGGTGCCTTAAGTACTTTGACCTTTTTGTTATCCATCTTATCATCTGACGGTTCAGATTTTATCTTCACGGATACTTCTACTGCACAAGAATCGTTTCCACGGTCGTTCGGTTCAGTTTTTCGATTCAATTTCGACTGGTTTTTTAGTCAAGTTTCCTTCCGATCTGGCGACTTATCTTTGTCTAATGACTTCTTCAATGGTACTTTTAGTACTTTTACCTTTTTGCTATCTACGTTATCATTTGACGATTCAGATTTTCCCGTCATGGAAACTTCTAGTGAACTGGAATTATTTGCAGTGTTCTTCAGTTCTGTTTTCGATTCGATTTCATCTGATTTTCGAGATATTTTTCCTTCAGGATCTGCCGACGAGACTTTACCGACTTGCTTCTTCAATGGTTCCGTTACCTTTTTGTTATCTACCTTATCATTTAATGGTTCAGACTTTGTTTCTGATACAGATACTTCCACTGAATAAGAATTGTTTCCATGATTTTTAGTTTCGTTACTGCGTTCTGGTTTTTGAGGAGTGTTTAGTGGTGCATCTTTTATTTTAGGGAACTTCTTTGGCTTAGGCGGCATCTCAGTCTTAGACTTTCCAGATTCTTCAGGTTTCGTGTCCCCTGCAGGTTTAACAGTTTCAAACTTACCTGTGGAAGGTAATGCTGGTTTCGCAGCGTCGATCATGTTAACATTGTCGCTACTCGGCTCGTGGTCCTTAGACTCATCATGAAGTTTGCTATCACTATCCTTTTTAATAATACCTGAAGAAGATTCTGGAAGGCAGTTGTCTTTAACATTTTTGTTTCTCATAGGTAAAGTTTCGTTACACATCGAATCAACTTTATCAATATTTTTATTTGGATCTTCCAAATTACTTGTTTGACTTTCACGATCAGCGATTTTTGCACGACTGTTTTCATTTAAGTCACTGGTAGTTTTACTAGCAACGTCACTGTTAGACTTGTTACCTACGCTAGTGCCACGACCTCTGGCAGCTGGAGAGGCTTTGAGGTCAGAGGTATTTTCCATTCGAAACAAATCTGCTGTTTTAGAAGGTTTAATTGCTTTCACCACTTTCTTCGGAATTCCTTTTTTCACTGGCTTTGTAGAAACATCGTTTTCAATTTTACTACATTCAGATTTTGACTCTTCACGCGATGCTACTTCTTGTGATACTGAAGAAATATCTTTAGTGTTGTCAACTGTATTTTCACCCACCATAATAGTGGGCACAGATAACTGTTGTTGTACTTTTCGATTTTCACCGACCACATTTGAGATACTGTCCACGCTAGATACGTTTTTCTCTTGAGAAGACGAATCACCGGAAGCAGAATTAGATTCTAATTGAACGGGAACAGTTTTAGGCTTGATGTCATGAATAATGTGACTTTCTTTGGGAGGTAATTCCTTTTGTTTCTTCGGAACTATTGGAGGTTTCTCAGGGACAGCTTTTCCTTTCTGCAAAGAAATTTTGTCAGTTGCCAAATGGGGAGTTGCTTCTTTTAATTGTATATTAGATAACGGTCCCTCTAATGCATTACGCTGCAAAGGCGGGCTTGAAATACTGAGAATGACCTCTGCCGTTGATGGAGCATTCGTCTTATTCGCTTTATCTCCAAATTCATTTTCAGTTTTCAAAACCAATTTTGAGTCAGATTTATTCTTAGAAATGGGTTTTTTGGGTGGTTTTGCTGGTACCTTTAATGTGTCAGTTGTGCCTTTAGATTTATCCTCCTCTCTAGACACTGCGATTTTCAAGTCAGCCTTTAGTTTTTGGGATGTCAGCTGATTTTTATCAACTGATATAGTCACTTCATGTGATTTGTCAGCAACATTGTCTCCAGAAAGCATTATCTTTGCGCCGTTGTTATCTGAGCCGCAATACTGATATTAGAGGACTCTGTAGTAATAGCTGCTATACATATATCTGGAACAGTCTTAGCTTTATCGTTTTCGGCTGATTTAACGACAGGTGGTTTATTTTTTTCTACTGGTCCCAATTTTCCAGTGGTGGAAAGCGTGCTGCTTTCATTAGTCTTCGAATCTGAAACATTCGCGTCTTTTGAAACCCCGATCTTCAGCTTTCGTAAAGCTTTTGTTCCTGGACCAACCTGCTCTCGGGTTTTCTTTGTACAGATTTTGGAACTCAAGTCTTGCAATGAAGATGCTGGTTGCAGTGAAACAATAGAAGATTCACTATTTTTATTTACAGAATTTTTCTTTTCTTGTGTTCCTTCGGCTGCTTCTTTTTTCTTGTTCGGTTCAGAATTTGTTCGGAAGATACTCCTTGGAATGTATTCTTCCTCAGCACCTTTTATGAAAGCCCAGAAGTTGATACCTTCTTCTTCGTCCCTACTCTTCTTCTCGGGTGGGGATTCATTTTTTCTATCTGGTGTAACCATTTCGTGGTTCGCTTTTGCCACATCAGCAGATCTCTTTCCTGCTTTCACCAGCTGATCATCACTCTTTTCTATAATGGGCTTGGGACTGTCTGAAACTTCGTGAACTCGTTTTTCTTCAGTCTTTATCTGAGCCTTAACATGCGAAATCGGTGGTTTTTCCGAGGACTTTTCTTGCAGCTGTTTAAGGTTTTTCTTTTTATCGACCTCATTTAGCAACCCTGATTTTGCCAATTTTGTCTCCAATTTATCTACATGTATTTCTTCTGTCCTATCGGAAACAACAGGACTTTTATGTTTGTATTTAATCGTCCTTTGTCTTCGGGTTTTAACATGTTAATTGGTTTTCCAATGTCAGCTGCTGGTAAAGTTTCTGACAGATTCGGATGACTTTTACAGTTAGATGTAACATTATCATTTATAGAATCACCTTTTTTTCCATTAGTCGATACCGCATTAGGCGAAATAACCGGATCAGACACTTTTTGTTCATGAGGTTTGGTTTTACAGTCACTTTCTTTTTTCAATACGTCAACCTTTGATGAAACCTGCCCTACAGATTTCCCGTCCTCTCGACTTTCCTTTGTTAGTTTCGCACTATCTGCACCGGACACTTCTTTCGCACGAGTACCTAAAATTTCAGGTTTACAGACTTTTCGCTTATCAACTATGGCTTTAGCTGTCGCCTCCAAAACAGTAGGCGTACAACTAGAAAGATTTTTGTCACTTTGCACATTTTTAGTTTGATTACCAGCTAAGCACTTTATTTCAGCACTTACTTGAGTAGAAATATGGGGTACCGCATTTTCTGGGCCGTTACCCGTAGATGACGGCAGTAAATTTTCTGTAGTTTTAACTTGGAGCTGGAAGCTCGGCGGTGTTTCCACCTGCTGTGCAGGTTTCGGTTTGGGTGTTTTTGAATCCAAGTCTCCAGTTGACAAAACATCCTTCTTCTTATGAGGAACAGACTCCTTCAGCAAGCCACCCGGTTTGTCGGGTAGGGCTGAAGAATGTTTAGTAACTCCAGTTCGGTCAGTCTTGAGTTTTAACGTTATCTGCGCTGCAGGGGAGGTAGTTAAACCAGCAAAGTTTGGATCTGAGGGCAATTGTGTCTTGCCCTCCTGTGGCGAAGAAACCTTCTTTTTATTAATCTTCAACGGATCCGACGGTTTCGTGGTTGTTTCTGGAGGCGAGGCTGGAGAGGTGTCGACTTTCTTCGTATCACTGCACGTTTCTTGACTTCCTTGTACATCAAATGCTTTGGAATTTGGAGAAAGAGGCTCTGCTGCATCTACGGACTCAACATGCACTGGAGTTTTCTCAGAAACAGTAGGTTTCTGTTCACTGCGAGGAACTGGAGACGAGGAGACCACTTTCTGCTCCACCGCATCTTGTGGGGTTGTCTTCATAGCCACTGAAACTTGATATGTTACGTTAGAATTGCTGGGCGAATCTGTGGTCGAATGATGTAATGATACATTCTCAGGAACTGGTGTACTGCTAACACTACTTTCACTACTACTACCTGTTTCTACCTTCGTCTTAGGTTTGGGAACCTTAGTCTTTTGATTTTGGAATGATTCACTACCCAAAACTTTCGGTTTTGCACCTTCCCCGCACTTCTTCGCCTTCCCCACTTTGCCCTTACTCTTCGATTTGTCGTCTTTCGGTTTCTGTTCTGGCCGTTCGTTCGTGGGTACATTGTCCTCAGAATCTTCGACAATCACTTCGTAGCGGAACTTCTTCGGCAACACGGGTGACTCTTGCACGGAGACTTCTTCGACGACGAACTTCAGCCCTGGCGTCCTGTTGCCTTCCGCCTCTTCTTCCTTGACCGGTTCCAGCTCCTCCACGACTGAACTCCTGCGTGAACCGGGAAGAGAGTCCAAGTCTAGGTCGATGGAACTGCGACGTGTCTTGACGGTGTTTCGCCGTTTCAGCAAAGATGGCTTCCTCGAGGTACCGTCTTCTGAAACCTCCTTCTTGCTGTTTCTGTGTGACTTGCGCTTGGCGTCACTCTTCAGTTCATCTTCCTGCGTCGAGAGGAGGACGTCGAGAGCAGCCACCTCGGAAATTTCGTCCAAATTAGCTGCCACTGGAGGCAGCTCTGCGTCGCGAACCACTGGGAGAGCTTCACCCGGCTTCTGAACCGGTTTCTCACGGATGAGGAACTTCTCGACGAGCCGTTCTCCCGGAGTCTTCTTGCGGACCTCCTTAGGCTTGGCGGTGTGGATGCGAACGATGGAGCGGTCGCGGCGGATCTCCCGCGTGACGCCAGTTCGACGCGGGGGAGGAGTGACGACGTCGATGTCCGCAGTGTCGATGAAGACTGGTCGAGGCGCGATGAAGCGTCGCGGACAGGGTATCCGCAGGGGGGAGTAGCGACGTAAGACGGGGGTGTATCGCAGCGGGCGCGATACCCCCCCACCCCCCCGACATGTACAGGCCCACGTCCGGGTACAGTGGCATGTTACACATGTTCGCGATACGCGTCCATTTCAGCGGCACACGAGACAATCCACGCGCGCGCACCGGCAGCCGACTGAGCCGAGGCAAGCAGAGCTTGGCTAAATATACTGCAGAGTGGTCCGCGCGCTCCTTGGCGGAGACCTGCCTAATTACCATCTGCGTAGCTTCACGCTTTCAAATCCTTTTGACGGAGAAACATTCCTCAGATTAGCCAATTTCCCTTACAATCCGACAAAGTAAATATATATAAAACACATCACCGCGTCGAAAGCAAGATATGAAACGCGTTAATAGGCTCGGGAACTTAACAACTAGTGTTAACCGATTTTTACCCTCTATTAAAGTTTGTGTTGGAGCACAGCACTCTAAGAATACCAGAAAGAAGACAAATTGAAGCATTTGAAATGTGATGCTATAGAAGGATGCTGAAAATTAAGTGGACAGATAAAGTACGAAATCATCTGTTCACTTAATTTTCAGCCTACTTTACGCCTCGTCGACGTCATTAGAGTCTGTGGAAGGGACAGTTAGATGTATAATTAGTGTAAGTTTCAGACAGAACCATTACTTTTGAATAGGTAACAGGGAAGCATTCAGTAATTTGAAATACGTATCAATCAACTCAGAAAATACTATATGGTAAATAATAGGTTTAAGCAAGCAATATAGATAAAAGTACTGCTTCCAGACAAAGAATGAAAAATTTACTAACAGAGAATTCCATGCAATATTTTGTAGCAAAACAAAATGCGATTATTGTTACCAAAAAAAAAATAAATTTTCTTCAATTACTGCAAATCGTTCATGTATACTACTGCACACATACGGTATCAGGCGCGTTTTCTATGTTTAAATGCAAGATAACTGACTTTCTTGGATAAATAGATTTCTTACACTATATTAACCATTATCATACACAACTTAAAATTAACATTTTAAATAAATAAAAATTATTTGAGTACGTCAGTGTTTTCACTTCTAACATGGAGGACATCTATAGCGTAAACAATTGAGAGTTGTTATCTTATTGGAATTTAAAAGATTATTTTAATAATACAAATTTCGATATAATGGAAAAAGACAACGGGCTATTTTCATTATTTTGGGCTTTAGAAAGTTAAATCAACCAAGTTTATAACGAGGGTGTTGCTTCCACATTGTTAAAACACTTTATATAATTTGCCAAAACCATAAAGCATCTAAATTGATGGAATCAGCAAGGCAAAATGAAAAACTGGTAGAGTTTGAATATAGGATTTATTGAATTCATAAAGAAAAAAGGGATAGAAACAATGGACTCAGAGGCAAAACATCAATGTAGCACGAATTTATAAAAACGAAGAAATAATTTTAATGAAACAGGATAGCGAATTCATACATGAATTACATTCATCATGTATTTCAGTGCGTGAAAATTTATTAGGAATTTCTTCACAGAGATTGAAGATTAAAATGATAAATGGAAAGATGTGTTATTGGAGAAAGAAGAAAAATCAATTATCCAACAAATACTAGAAACAGAAGACGTCGAATCAGAGAAAGAAGATAACGAAGATGATACTTTAGAAAAATCTGGTTGATTTTCCGAACGGATGCCTAACTGCAATCAGGACGTCTTTCACAGTAGTAAAGGGACATCCCTCTCTCCACTGCAGAACCTCAGTCAATAGACGTCTTGGCTACCTGTTACATATGGCGAGACCTCACCGCTTCCAGCTGACAGACCTGCATTTTGATGAGTTTACTACAAACACTAGCTGATCGAAACTAACCAAAAAACAATCAATAACATCCATTAACAGTTAAATCTGTATGCGACTGAAGTTTAAGATCATTTCATGCTCATAAATGAACTTGTAAATTTATCTTCAATAAATGAAAATTTATGTTTTCATGTTTTACAATCAAACAAAATGTATTTTGTTATTAATTTGCACCTCAACCCCCTCCCATTTTTGTGTACCCAAATGTCGAGTGCAATATTCAATAGTTTCAAGTGTAAATTATGCTACGATCTTAGTCGTTGCTATAGTTAATCTAAATCAAATAATTCTGACAGAGATAGAGGAATGAAACAGGTACTCCATAGCTATCTACAGGAATTAAAATAAATTTTAAATATCCGAAACGTTATAAAATTTTAGCTTCAGAAAGTATCACAAATACATAGCCTGAAAAGATGTTCTGTTCTATGTAAGTAACTTTTCTATTACAATGGGAAGTCGTCTATCAAAGGACTTCGGTAGGTGATTAGGCCAATAGGTGTTCGGATGGTGTATATTACAAAACATCAGACAACAGCATATTTTCATGATCACAAATTCGTTGAGATTTTTTCACCAGAACAAGTATAAAAAGCAGTTATCATTAGTTCAAAAAGGATTCACATATTCAGGGATACACGTCTTCAACTAGCTACCAACATATTTTAAATGTCTGGCAGATTCAGAGGAAAGATTTGAAGAATTTTTAATCGACGACTTTTCCTATTCCAAAGAAGAATTTCTTTCAAAGGAATCTGTAAAATGATTGGCTATGTCTTATATAAAAGCAGATGCTACAATTTATAATATAGTAAGCCCTTAAAATTATATTAGCGAAAGATTGTTGAAAGAGCTACAGACATTCAGACAGTAACATAATTTTGTAAAGAATAGTCGTAATATTAAGGGTGTAAATAATAATGGCTGTTGATTGATGTAAGTATAATTAAGAAAATAAATGTGTATATAATTATGAGGGAAAACAGCAGCATATGAGGTAGTGATTATTTGCATAGATATACATTCAAAAAACCGTATCAATGGAGGAGAGTAATTGTTGGTAGAAGATGGGATAAGTAACATTATAAACGGTAACAAAGAAAAAAATTGGTAATTTTGAGTGGATTAAAGATACAGTTGTGTTTCAGTCAAAAGAAGAGAAAAATGAGGATGTAGAGTTCATCTAATTGAATTGTGAGATCTGTATGTTTGGTGTGATATTTGCTGAAAAAAAAAGTTAAATGATCGATCCTGCGTGAAAAATGAACCTAGCATTCTTTCTAATCGGAACGTTGTCAGAGTAATTTTAACACGGTTAAGACTGTTGTTGGTATCGGAGGAACCGTTCAAAGAATATAAGATAAATAAAATTAATTGAATGTCAAAACCTGTAAAGTTTATTTTTGTATCAAGTCTGTAAGTATTACAGTGGCGACCGTCTTGCTGGAAAACTAACGAGCAACTTCACGTCTGCATCAAACAAACAATAAACGTATACTCCGATACCGAGAACAAATAGTTTATTTAGATTGCAATCATCCTTTTAACCACAACCAAAAGCAACATTGCAACAAGTTAATGTACGTATTATTCCGTGACAGTGCATCATCTGGTGTGTACATCTGTTTTGTTATGTAATGATTACTGTCAATTGACTCCATTCCACATCCCACAGAACCAGTCTCATATTTTGTGAACTATATAAAATTGTATACAGACACTTAATACTTAAATCAAACACAAAGAACTGAAAGAGATCAACAGTGACGCTGATTTAGTAACTGCAGCAGACGCTAAAGAAGAATTACAACATCTAGTCTGGTGTGGCAAGAATAACTAGAACAAAATAGTATTAAGTTCAACACAAAGAAGAACGAAGTACTGGTTAGCAGCAACTAAACATATGAAATTAATATTATGGACACCAACGGAATGAAGCTGGCCTAAGTAGATGCATTTAGATATCTAGGAGGAATAATAAATGCAAAAGTCGGCTGTGAACCAGAGGCGAAAGCCAGAGTAAAAGCTGGGTGGAGCAAATAAAGATAAGTTTCTGAAATGTTATGTGATAAGAGGATGCCAAAAAACCTAAAAGTAAAAGTGTATACGAATGTGCTAAGACCGGTTATCCTTTATTGACCAGAAACATGGTCTTAACGTAAAACAGAGGAAGCCCTTCTAGAGAGGACAAAAATGAGGATGTTAAGGTGGCTATTGGGTATTTCTCCGAGGGACAGACTTCGCAATTAAGAGAGAAGAAAAAAAGCTGGAGTGGCTACAGTAAGTGAAGTCATCAGAGAGGAACGATTAAGATGGTACGATCATGTCATAAGAAAAGGATGCCTTTGGGAGGAAAGAAATCCAGAGGGAGACCAAGGATAAGGTGGAAGGATCTAGTTAAGAAGGACCTGGTGACCAAAGGACTGAAAGAAGAGGGCAATGTATATCGTAAAAGGTAGAGGAAACTCATAAAGGCAGCCGACCTCTAGTATTGGGATAAGTTGTTGAAGAACGAGAAGTCATTGGGGACTGCCGATAGAAGTGAAAACATAAAACTATAAATATCATATGCGCGACACGTCATACTTATACCTACAGCAATACTAAACAATAATAGTTCCGCGTGATCGTAATAACCTGATGAGAGGGTTCCTGTTGGCTGCGCATGTCGCCCCTGTCTTAGCCGCCTTAACCTAGCCAGGTAGTGTTACCAGGTACAGGGAACCTACATTTTAGCGTGGAATCCGAATTAGGGAAGCGTTCTGCGTACTTCACATTACACAGCTTGCCAGAGGTGAATGTCGGGTTAAAGGTCTATGAAAATCGCCGCCGAAACAGGGATTCGAACCGGGAACCGTTCGTTCCCCAGACAACCACTGAGCCACCAGACCACTACAGATATATTGATAACATTACCATGTCGGTGACGCGAACTCGTGGGATTTTACCCATCCAAAAATCGCCCAACACGCCAAAGAAGGTTCCTCTTCAAAAACTAAAAATCTAACTTAGTCTACAATCCGAAGGTTGATCGAATATTCCCAAAGGAGATGTACCAATCTATTGTGTCAGAGGCAGAAAAGCCAATTCATTTCCACAGGGGGCCTACAGTTAAACGTGGAATCAGAACCACTGAACTTCCCGGCGTAGCTTATATAATTAAATACAACTCCTGCTCACCACGGGATTTGAACCCGCGGCCGGAGAGATAAACTTCAGGAAGTAAGCGCCTTAACCGCTGAGCTACCAGACCGCCTTGTTTTGAAGTATACGTGTGTTAAGTACTATCAAACTCGGATTAAAAACTGTAGGTTTGTACGAACAACGTTGACAGGAGGGAAAGGAGTAAAGTGTTTAGGTTATTGTAAAACAAACGTAAACAATGTTTCTCTGTTTGTTTTAAAGTACATGTATCCAAATTTCCATAAAAATCGGATACAAATGTGCGTTTGTATAAAGAACATTGGCAAAAAAAAAAAAACAAAAAAAAGAACACTAGAGGAAGACAGAGATTAGTATATATGAAGCAGATAATTGTTCTTTTTATTTTCTCTTGCCTGCAGGTCTAGTCAAATTTTTCTGTAAATATCATCTTTTCACGAACAGCTTGAGTAACTTAATTATCAATGTATTGATCAGTTTTGGTAGGAATTCCTGTTTTTTGCCGAAAAACTGAAACTTTTTGAATCATCAATGAGGCGTTTTACTTTGTCGTAAGATTTAAAACTATCCTATTCGAGGATAGTTTCGCAGATATAATTTTATTGTTAATATAACATCAAAAACTTTTCTTAATTATTCGAGGAACTACCTGGAGAGTGGACAACATTTAATAGGTGTATGAAAAAACCATTAAAATCACTTTTCAGCTGCACAAACTGTTATGAAACAGAAAGTTTAAAAAATAACATTAGATTACTGATTCTAAACATTATTACCAGAGAAAGAAGTTTAGAAGTTTATTTTTATTTATTTATTTTTTGTAGTAATAACGTTGGTTTTGTACATATTTTGTTTGCAAGTTTCTTAATTTCCTAAATAGAAGTCAATGTAAGGAACAACAAAAATAGGAATCGCAAGTTGTTACAGATAAATAACCCTTATTTCCCAAGTTTGTTGATGGCGGAAAATACGTTTTTGCTCTATTGCTGCATTCTGACCCAAACTTTGCAAGAAACCTTCTCCATTTTATTTACTGTCACATATTCTTACATTGTAAAGGATAAACCTTAACCATTTTTAATGTAAGAGAAAATTATATAGGAAATATTGTTTATCTACAATTAAGACTTTGTACCTAAAACTTCAAATCTTTGGGGTCGATGAGTATCACCTCCTAGTATAGCAAATGAGCTGAAATATTGCATAGATTGGTTTTGTATTAATTAGAACAAGATACAGGGTTGGGGGCTTGTCATTTCAAAAGATGAAAATTTGGGCTACCCTATTGTCCAGTCGCAAAAAAAAAAATATATTTCGCCATTCTGCCATCTCAATCATCGAATTTTGAATGAGTGGAGAAATAAAGGAGAAATTTTTAAATTATTACAATATTGGATGCATCCACATATGGGTTAATGAAGCGTCGCGTCAGTTCGAAAAGTGAAAGGGAACCATTGTATACGTAGGTCACTGAACACATTCAACTGTTGAAAACACTATACAGGTATTATGTAACAATTTCATCTTTAGGCATCACAGAATTTTGCAGGCTACATTCAGTTTCTTTATTTACTTTTTTTAAATTCACTTCCTGACACCGTTCTAAACACACTTTCTATAGTTTTAATGGTCTTCTTGTTCCAGAAATTTTTCAGATTTTCTTGTTTCATTCAGCAATTCGCATATTCCGCATTTTAACATTTAGTATTTTTCCAAGCATTACTATTAAAATCTTCATGTCGTATTTTGCCAGCAGTTCTTTTCTTTTTATTGTTAAACTGATAACTCTGCAACACAGTTCATTATAGGTCTTGTTAAAAACTCTGTGCTGTTTCTCTGTTTTCAGAACTTTTCTTCATATGTTTTTACCTTGAATATCAAATCATCGGTTAAAGTTTAATCTAAACAAAAACAAAAAATTCTTGTAAAAAAAGGCCACGTCTCGTGGTTGTTTAGTGACAAAAAGTTATGAGATCTTGTTCTGAGCCAAGTCTATACATTGCAGTGTATATTCATTTCACTTTCTCTTAGTGTTATAGTGTGTTTATTTTAAATAAAATAAAAATCTGGTAACTTGGCAATTATCCAGCCATGTTTTAGCAAACCTATATAAATGCTTTAAATGTGTAGCTTCATTAATCATAAAAATACAAGATTTACCTCGCATTTTTTTTATTTTACAAGTCTTAGAATAAATCAGAAATATTATACCTTTCATTTCATTAAAATTTATTAAATGCATAATGGTCAAGTCACCAGAATGTTTTTAATTCTAAATAAACGATCAATAACACGGAGATAAACCAGTCTGGTTCATTGAAGTGAAAACACAGTGTAAAGTGTAGACTTTGCTCAAAACTTGGCCTATTTTTAGAACAACTGTTTGTGTGGGACCTCATTTCTTTTTGTAAGTTGATAGCTTATGCTGAGTCATTGCTCAAATGTAACGATTCCATTTGAAACTCGGTGGATAAGGACATTTTAAAATTCAAGACATCAATAACGAGGTGTGTCCGTTACCAACAATGCCCATGTGCTCCGCAAACAATTGGTATGCACCATAATAAGTAAATCACGAGTAACTTCCAAAATAAGTATAGGTACAAAATATAATTTAAGATGTTAGTTGAACTTGCTCATTTATACGCATTAAAGAAATTTCAGGCATACACCCTCACAAAGAGCAAGGTAAATAATCAGCAAATATGAACTAAAATTTTTCACGTTTGGGGTTGCCATTCAATAAATACTGGGAAAATCACCAATGTCGTACTTTTCTTACTATTGGGCGATGAAACCATATATGTGTACCAAATTACCTGTTTCTAGGACCACGGGAAGTGCGGTTGAATTTTTATTCTGGAATGTCTTAGTCGATTTTTTTTTTTAATTTCACTAACTTCGAAAGTAATGAGAGGAAGGAAGTAAAATTTAACACATTCGTTAAACTTATTAAATTCCGTCTATAGTGAAAATATGAGGCATGCAAAGTAGTTAGGGTAGAAAGCGGTTTCACGTTTGGTGTACATAAGGGGGTGATATATGAACATTTAATAGTTTTGGACCTTTCTTATAACCTGGGGGTAAAACTTTATCTGCGTACCAAATTTAAGCTTTCTACATAATGAGAAGTACTTTAGAGTTTTGACTATCGTCAGTGAGTGAGTGACAAAATTGGTAAAGATTGCATATGACTAACATCCAAACAAAGAACAGGAGATTGTTAAGACTATTGATATCTATGTATAATAGAAATTTGAGTCAAATAGCACCACTAAGATCAAAAAAAATTAAGGTACAAAAATGGCCCTAATCGCTTCGCTATGCCACGATTGGCTCCGATGTTTCTCCAGGTATGACTGGTGTCAATGTACGTACTGATGGGTGTTATCGGGGTCTGTGTGTGTGTTGTGCTCGTGACGTGGATGAGAGAGTGAAAGAAGGATAAAGACCGGAGCCGGACCATTGAGCTCTACTCTTCCGCATGAGACGAAGGCGGTCGCCAAGTTTAATGCCCCCATCCGACGGACAAATCCCCCTGGGTGCATTGCATACGAATTACGGAGAGGTTTGAAATTGAAACCAGGAACTCCTGTACTGCATCTAATGTTAAGGAATCATCCAACCAGCTGGGCAAGTAGCGGATGGTAAACAATTTCTCTCTCGAGCTAATCCCATTTACTGTGCCTCCATGATTTCGCGAACGAGTTGCACTAAAATTTTAATTGCAGCCTAATGTAGCTTGTACATACCAGAAAGAAAGAAAATTGAAGCATTTTAAATGTGGTGCTCCAGAAGAACGCTGAAAATTAAGTGGAAAGACAAAGTACGAAATGAACGAGTTTTGGAAATGATGGATGATGAAGGAGCTTCGTGGAAGAAGCTTACAGAAAGACGAGACAGACTGGTAGGTCATATTTTGAGACATGCTGGATTGGTTAATTTGTTAGTGGAGGGAACAGTAATAGGTAAGAACTGTAGAGGAAGACAGAGATTAGAATATTTGAAGCAGATAATTGAGGACGTGGGTTGTAAGGGGTACATAGAGATGAAGAGGTTAGCACAAGATAGGAAGGGATGGAGGATTGCATCAATCCAGTCGAAAGACTGACGACAGCAAAAAAAAATGTACCTTGAATTCTTATCTGCTTGATCCAAGGTCAGAAATATCTCTTCTACCATGAACTTAAAAATGGGCTAATCATGAAAAAACTGATAGCTCTTTATAATACGAAGAGAGAAAGCATTACAACACCTGTCGTATTCCATTTATTGCCTGTACAGATTAGTTGCAGTGGGCAATAGCAAAGTATTTTTGTTTGTATCACTTGGTGGTGCCGATGCTCGCCGCTGCGGCTCCCAGAATAGTCTGATTTGCGCAACCTGGCAGCCCGTGCAGGTGCCGCCATTGTCAACACGCCCACGGCATCCCGTGTCGCCGTACACACCTTCGAATACAGTACTCAGTATTCAAACATCTCGTGCAGGGATCAGAGATGTGGACACTGACAAAGGAAGGAGAGTAGGAAAGTTTTAAAATATAGCCGTCGAGGATGATGGAGAAAGTTAAATGCACTGACAGAATGAGGAGCTGATAAGATTAGGAAAGGAGGGGAACATTGCAAAGAACTAAGCCACATGGCTAGCTCTAATGTATTTATATTATTAGTGTGTATGTTTCTATCATTTCAAAGTGTTTGTGACAGTCAAATTGAGGGGAAACACATGGCGCATACAACAGTTAATTAAAACCACCCACGCTCTCGGCCGAATTCAAACTAGACACGTGCAGCTAGTTATTTCAGGAGAGGAACCTGAAGAGAACAATAACGAGAGGAAATAGTTTCGGTAAAGGCACAAACTATATAGAAATTGACTAAAGAACAAGATCATGGAGATAAAAATAGAAGGAAAAAGAAGGTTCTGAATGGTATAAATAAAAATAATTCCATGTGGTCATAATGACCTGGTGACAGGGTTCCTATTGACTGCGCATTCCACCCGTCATAGCCGCCTTAACCTAACCCGGCAATCTTTCCAGCAACAGGGGACTTACAGTTTAGCATTGAATCCAAACCACGGAAGCGTTCTGGCGTACTTCACGTTACACAAGCTGTGTCAGAGGTGAAGGTCGGATTAAGGGCCTTTGAAAATCCCCGCCGAGACAGTGATTCGAACCAGGGAACTTTCGATCTCCAGTCAGACACCTTAAGGGGATGACGAATGTTGTCATTTTCGTGTTTTTTTGCGTGATTTTTTTTTGATTGATCTTTAGAATGTACTCTTTAATTTGGTGTATAATACATGCATATAACTAACCTAGAAATGCTTTTAAAAAGGCTTTGTTGGCGTGGTAGTATTCGCAGCGTCAAAATGGAAGTGGTGAAAAGGATTTTTGAGAGGTCAGCAGCTTATGGGGTACAGTATATAAATTACCTAGGGGATGGGGAATCAAAGGAATTCAAGGCAATTGAAGAATTGATACCTTATGGACCAGATGTGACAATAAATAAGCTAGAATGTATTGCACATGTGCAAAAAGAATTGGTACCCGCGTGCAACGCTTCGTATCAGAATTGAGGGGTAAAAAGATGGATGGCAGTAAAGGGTTGCAGGGGGAGAATAGACTTACAAAAGGCATAATTAATAAATTAAAAAAGTATTATGGAATAGCCATTAGACATAGCTACAACAGTGTCAAAGAAATGAAACGATCTGTTTGGGCTGTCTTATTTCATGTTGCTTCAACTGAATCTGCTCCCAACCACGGACTCTGCCCCAAAGGAACTGATACATGGTGCAAGTACAACAAAGCACAAGCAGCAGGCCAAACAATTGTGCACAAGGATGGTTTACCATATCCTGTCTTTTTTTTTTTTAACAGTTTAACGTCCCTTTCTAACAACGTGGTCTTTAGAGACGGGAAAGAATGGGGGCAAGGAATGGGAAGGAATTCGGCCATGGCCTTTTGAAGGAAGCATCCCGGCATTCACCTGGAGTGATTTGGGGAAACCATGGAAAACCCAAATCTGGATTCCCGGACGGGGATTCGAACCGCCGTCCTCCCGAATGCGAGGCCAGAACGCTATCCGTTACACCAGCACGCTCGGTGCCCATATCCTGTCATTCAGGAACTTAAGCCTGTATTCAGGGATCTGATGCACAGCTACTGAAGAAGTGTTTACATGGTCGTACCCAAAATTCAAATGAATGCATCAACAGTGTTATTAGGTCAAAAATTCCAAAAAACTTTTTTTGTATCAATTAATGCTCTTCATTTTGGTGTTTATGATACTGTAATGACTTTTAATAATGGCAATTTGTCAAGGTGTGAGGCAGTGAAGAAACTGACTATTAGCGTTGGGTATCACACCATACGAGCTATATACAGGCTTGACCAGGAAAGAAAGGGTTAGGGCGTCAGAGGAAGCATTGTGGGAAATGGAAGAAAAGGCACGAGAGAAGAGAAGAAGTCTAAAGGGAAGGCTGGAAGAAAGCTATCAGGACAATCCAAATCACCTTAGTTATGGCTCTCGAACGCACTGAAACTTTGAAAGCATTTTCCCGTAAGTTTACTTTTTGATAGTTTTAGTGTACCTTTTCTTGGAAACTACCTGCAAGAACTTCCTAAAACTTTTACAGCCTTGAAAGTATGTATCTGTGAGTATTTTAACACAGGGATATTGTATTATACCTTATAGTTTGTAAATTATTGACTGGACAGCAATTCCAAAAGTGCAAAAATTGATTCTCCGAAACCAATCGGAACTTTGGGAAATCCCTATGTTAAAGTATTGTAAAACCATCATAGATTCACCCTATTTTATTTCAGATATGTATAACAATTAGTTGTTGAGAAAAGGTACAGTGAAGTTTGCAAGAAATACATGGGAAAGATACACCCTACCGGAGCCCCTTACCACTGAGCCACCAGACCACTCGTTTTTAATGGTGACAGACATCAATTAAGATACAACCACCGAGCGTAGTGGCTGAACGGTTACGTTCTCGCCGCGCATTCAGGAGTCCGTGGGTTCAAATCCTAAATCACACCAGGCGAAAGCCGGGATGGTTTTTTCAAAAGGCCATGGCCGAATTCTTCCCTGTCTTTGCCTCCCATCTTCTGCCTGCTACAATGACCGCGACGTTGACGTAATGCCAGAAGCAAATTATAATAACGTCTCGCCAAGAACCAACTAATATGGAACTTAACAGAAACGTTTCAAAGTGGAGTTTTCGAGTATAACGGAATAGGAAACTTAAGCTTGAAACAGCTCAAGGATTGAGATTATGTTCATAATTAAATTTTGTAACAAAATAAATGCCTACTGCTAGAATTTACTGGGGAAAGAACAGTAAGTTTTGTTTTGTGTAGGACAGGAAGAAGAGAGTTGTGTAGACCTACTGTCACCAAAAGACTTATTTTTTTATTTTTTTGCTTATGGCTTTAAGCATCGTTGACGTTGAGGTAATTAGAGGTGTAAAAGAACTGGAGGAAAGAAATGTGTAGGAATTTGGCCATGTCCTTTTAAAGGAAGCATCCCGGCGTTCGCTTGACGTGATTTGGGGAAACCATGGAAGACCCAAATCTGGATTGCCGGACAAGGATTCTCCGAATTCGAGGCCAAAGCTCGCCAATGGATTGATTGAGGGGTGGAAATCACAAAACAATATCCGGTTGAATGACTGGAGACGATTCGAAGTAATGCATCATGGTGTCTGGATTTTCAAGATGATTCTTGCTCCTCACGAATCAATACGCTGGTAGAGGAAACCGCGGAACTTCCGTGATGCTCTGATTGGCTTGATCGAAGACAGAAGCAGCGAAAATCACGAATCACGGACAAGCTCTGGTTGAATAGAGACTGAACTACGAAATAGTCCCCAAAACTACAGACTTGAAGAACTCGCGTAAGATTGGAATTTATTCGGTTAGCCTCAACAGATTGATCAGTTCGCTTGGCGGACTTAGAATTACTCCGTGCCAAGACTGACTGTGTATCTGACGATCTGAGATAGATTCTCTGACTTCTGGTGATGTGGGACGAACGGTACAGCTCAGCTACGGGGAGCGCCAAGTGGCAACATTGAGAGTACCTACCCCGGTCTTCCGCCTTCAGCCGACGCATATAGCATTACTGTCCTTCCAAGAACGACTCCTTAGCTGGGGCAAGGACCGAGAGAGACGCTCTTCCTAGCTTAACCGTACACAACAGTCAAACAACACTCAGGTCACCAAGAGGGGTAACACACAAAAACAAGCGAAATCTTTTTTTTTTTTACTTATGGCTTTACACCTCGTCGACGTCGAGGGCATTAGATGCGGGATGGGACTGGGGACAAGGAACGAGAAGGAATTCGCCATGGCCTTTTAAAGGAAGCATCCCGGCATTCACCTGGAGTAATTTGGGGAAACCATGGAAAACCCAAATCTGGATGCCCGGACGGGGATTCGAACCGGCGTCCTCCCGAATACGAGGCCAGAGCGTTAACCACTCACCCACCACGCTCGGTCAGCGAAATCAAAACCGATAGAACCACCCGAGTCCCCGCACTCCATAGAAAACAGTAAGGCATTAGAGAAAGATCTCGTGTTATAGAGCCTAAGCTGAGCCCAGTTCATTTACATGAGAGTTAATAAATTCACATCTGTAATATAAAGGCGATTTAAAATTAATAAAAAATATTCTCATGTCGGATCTTCATGCTTTCTGGAGTTGTGCACTGAAGTCGTATGATAAATCCCAAAACTCTCCCCACTGCGTATGAAGTGAGAGCATATGATACTGTCCATAGTAATTCGTCCATCGGATAGGGACATTGAGTATAGCGGTCTCCATTCTGTTCAATTTATTTATCTGTACATTAGGATAGTTCGTTCACTAGAGTCTACAATGATGGTTTTTTGCTTGTTTCGCTGTATCCCTCGTAGACATGTAGGCCACTAGAAGCCTGAGAGGGTTAGAGGCAAGGAACGGCAAAGAATTCGGTCATGGTCTTTTAAAGGATCCATCCGTGTGTTAGCCCGGAATGATTTAGGGAAACCACGAAAAGTGAAATCAGTATTGCCGGACAGGGATTCGAATCTGCGTCCTCCCAGGCTTGGTGCCAAGACAGACGTTTGCGCTCCGACATTTTGTAGTACCTTCCCATTTGCAGTTTTAAATTTTGCAATAAGGTGACAATTCCGATTGCTGTGAAGCGTGTCAAAAAGATAAAGTAGCTACAGACGGGATTTTTTAAAGGCCAATGAAAAGTTACACAAGACAGAAAATAATAAGGAATAACGAGGTAGGCAGCTACAGACAGAAATGGCAACATGATTGCAGTGGAGCATAAGGAATAACGAGATAGGCAGCTATAGACAGAAATGGTAACATGATTACAGTGGAGCACAAGGAATAACGAAGTAGGCGGCTACAGACAGAAATGACAACATAATTGCAGTGGAGCATAAGGAATAACGAAGTAGGCGGCTACAGACAGAAATGACAACATGATTGCAGTGGAGCATAAGGAATAACGAGATAGGCAGCTATAGACAGAAATGGCAACATGATTGCAGTAAAGCACAAGGAATAACGAAGTAGGCGGCTGCAGACAGAAATGGCAACATGATTGCAGTGGAGCATAAGGAATAACGAGATAGGCAGCTATAGACAGAAATGGCAAAATGATTGAAGTGGAGCACAAGGAATAACGAAGTAGGCGGCTACAGACTGAAATGACAACATGATTCCAGTGGAGCATAAGGAATAACGAGGTAGGCAGCTATAGACAGAAATGGCAACATGACTGCAGTGGAGCATAAGGATTAACGAATTAGGCGGCTACAGACAGAAATGGCAACATGATTGCAGTGGAGCACAAGGAATATCGAAGTAGGCGGCTACAGACAGAAATGACAACATGATTGCAGTGGAATATAAGGAATAACGGGGTAGGCAGAAATAGACAGAAATGGCAACATTATTGCGGTGGAGCTTAAGGAATATCGAAGTAGGCGGCTGCAGACAGAAATGGCAACATGACGGCAATGGAGCAAAATATTCTTGAGCGCCCAGTTTGGTGAACACCAAACCATAGGGAAGAACAGAGGTCGTAGCTCATTGTCATAGGCGCCATCATCGAAGGAAATGACAATGCTACGTGTGTCTAGGTTTAAATACTAACTCCTTCAGTGGATATTAGTAGTAATTTCTATCTGTGCAGAGACCAAGTGTTGAAAAAACGGAGAAATTAGATATTTGACGACTAGTTTTTTTTAACTGCAGGACAGCATTATTTGCTATTGTCAATTGTTACTAACAAAAATGTTATAGCATATTTGTCCGTTTTTACTTTTTCCGTAAGTGTCAGTTTTGGGTATGTTATCCATATGTATGGACTGTAAGTGACAATGCACAGATGAATTTAATGTTAGAAAGCAAGTGTCGTGGTCAGCATCACTTTACTGAGAAGTCTTTTGAAAAGATGACTGTACGGGGAGGGGGGAGGAAGGAGGCGCCATGGCTTCGTCGAGCCTTCACTGCCGGCTGTTCAGTTGGTATTTCATATTAAGCTTTAAGGTCACGTCCATCCAAGAAAATGGAAATCGCATAGGCATCGACGACAGCAGCGTATATTCTGGTGAATTAAGATGTCACTTAGAGGCCTTATTTATTTTTTAGCGGATGTTGATAAACATTGCCGAACTGAAGATCACCATGCCGCTTCCCGGCTGAATGCCAGAAACTGGCAATGCAGTGCGGGACTATTCCTAGAGGCTAATGGCTGCTTTTAAATAACTCCTACAATAGTCGCAATGAACGACGCGTCATCGGTCATAGTTCCTTACTTTATAAAATGATATTCGTAAAATCAAATACGATACTATGTTTATTAAATTTCACGAGGTGGCTATATGAAACATAGCATTCCCTTTCTAAGATCATTTCTACAAAACAGAATCTGTAACACCGAATTCCTGCACTACTAGATCCTAGCTAACTTCTATGAACTAATTTTAATCATGTGAGCCAATTCTCCACTGAGATATCATACCTACTAAACATAATTCCTCTCTTTACACCTTCAAACATACTTATACATCTATATACTCTGCAATTCACAAATATTGTGGGTTGCAGAGGGTGCTGAGCGCCAATTCTAATACTGTGCATTCAAATCCCGAATAGCCCGAGGAAAGAAAGAATACATAAAACCATCAGTAAGCCATCTTATGTCTCTAATCTTCTTTCTCTAATCTTATCCCTTCTGCGGCCTAAATAGGTTGGTGGAAGAAGTGTTCCATTTCATTGGTAAATCAAAGAATTTCACATATTCTCAATAAATTCAAACGAAAATGACATCGCATGTCTGCCAAACAATCCCAGCCCAATCTCTGTATCAATTCTGTGACGCTTTTGTGAAGGCTGTAACAAGCAGTCACGAATAGAGTGGCTCTCCTCTGAACTTTCTCTAACGCGTCAATCAATCCCTACGATACGGATCCCAAACTCCACAACAGATTTTTTTTTTTTTTTTTTTTTTTTTTTACTTACGGCTTTACGCCTCGTCGACGTCGAGGTCATTAGAGGCGGGATGGGACTGGGGAGAACGAACGGGAAGGAATCTGGCCGTGGCCTTTTTGAAGGAAGCATCCCGGCATTCGCCTGGAGTGTTTTGGGGAAACCATGCAAAACCCAAATCTCGATGCCCGTTCGGGGATTCGAACCGGCGTCCTCCCGAATGCGAGGCCAGAGCGTTAACAGTTCACCCACCACGCTCGGTCCTACAACAGTAATCTAAATGTGGACGCACCATAGTTTTGTACGCTATTTTCTTTGTATGAGCATTAGAATATCTCAAAATACGACCTATGAAACATAAACTAGAATTAGCTCTACCTACGATGGAAGTTATGTGCTGGTCCCATTTCATGTTGCTTTAAACATTTATTAAAAAAACTGTTGTCACACCGTAGGGACAGTTGGCTGTGGCACTGTGATGGTGTCCACCGCTGATACCGGGTTATCTGGTTTGAATTATGGTGGTGGAAGAAATTTTCATCACCAGGACTTGGACAGTGGTGATGCACAATTCATAATCACCAGATTGTGCACCAAAGTCATGGATTTTTTTTTTTATTTGCCCTTAATTTATACAGCCTAATATCTTAATGACTAAAATAGGCCCTACATATTAATTTTTACATTGTTGATTACATAGTTTTGGAGATTTGTACAAAATATTTCCATGCAAGGAATTTGGCATACAGTTCTATTACACTTTGAGTTACTGTCTAATTCTATAATATTACATTTGGTCTTGCTTACAGTTATAACAGTTCAGCTGCTATTGCAACCTTTAATATTATATTGAATCACAAATATTGCTTATTGTTGTTATAGTGCTGGGGGGTTTTATTGAAATATTCCAGTTATTCTTAGGGTATCCCATTATTCAGTTAGTTGCAGTTAACCCAGTTTGTACATATCTTTCTGTAATCTATCATGTAGTTATACCGGATTACTGGATAATAACAATTGCTTATAAGTAATATAATTTTATGTTCTCAGCCACTACAGTCCTGAGCCAGTTCGCATTTGCAGCATCCCGGCTTACCATTAATATGGAAATTAACTCCCAAATATTGTTATGATTCATTGTGTATTTGTGCAAAAGTCAATGATACATTCCCTCTACATTACAAACAAGATTGATTTGGCCGTGGTAGAAGCCCTTTGTTTGCTGTAAGTGGTATGTTGATGTTTGCTCATTCTGCCACGCCATCTCAGGCCTGTACAAGGCTCGGTTCCGTTTTAACAATGGTAGTATTACCTAATTTAATAGTTATGCATTTGAATTGTTTTTGCAATAATCACCTCTGGTATTATAATCTACTTATCCCATATAAGGCCTTATCCGTTTTTATATTACAAAAATTTATCTACAACGTCTATATTAATTTAACTTTAAAACTATACTGCTTTATCAACACTAATCTACCCACCACCATCATCCCGGGATAGTCTGCCAGCCATGCCCTTCTGGATTTCCAGTAGGATAGGATCGACCGACACATCGGGACAAAACTTTCGGCTCCCGGATGTTTCTGTAGAATACTGTTTACTCTTATCCATGAATAATTTTCTATGCCCGTATGTTTGGCCGTGCGACTTACCTTGGCCGGTCCCCATGCCAGACTGCCGCTCAGTCCAGATATCTTTTTTTGTGCAGTTGAGATACTTTTTTCGCCAGATTATAGAGAATAATCCATGATCGCTCAACTAGAATTATGTCTCGCGTTGATCTGCTCCGTATTATGTTGATATCCGGCGTCCTTACTTCTTCTTTTATCGGACAGGACCACATTACATGTTCGGGGGTTCCTTCTGCCTCGCACTCACAAAAGCTCGTTTCTTTCAGCCCTCTTTGACACAATAGGCTGTTATATGGGCCGTGCCCAGTGACATAATGTATAAGGCCTGGTGTGGGGTGAAAGTATTCAAGTTGCAGCCGTTCTTGTATGTTCGGAAACACACTGCCTATGTCACTATTGTCCCACCGCTCCTGCCATTCAGCGAGAATACATCCCAAACCTCCCCACAGTGAGTGAGGTCATAGACACTGTTAACAGGGATTCGTCCGTCGGATGGAGACGTTAAGCTTTGCGGCCCCCTTTGTCTCTTTCGGAAGAGTAGGCCTGTATAGGCCGCTGCGGGGTTTCACCCTCTCACCCACAACACTCTACCTTGATCACACAGACTACCACAGTCATCAACACACTGGGAAAGGTCCCAGGCGTTGCTACGGATGGGTAAACATCCCCCATACTAAACGCCTACATTTGGACATAGGCAAGACGTTCTTGACAAGAGAGAACTGTTGATAAATTTCCTTACTCCATATCACTTTCTCCATCTTCTAGTTTCAGTTACCACTGACAAAATCAAACAGTAAATTTTTACTTCAGGATACGTGATATAGTAACAAAGACATTGTCTCCAGCAACAGGTTTTTTTTTTTTTTAAATTTGTTTAGGTGCTTTAGGCGATGTCTATAAGTTCGTGACTTCCCGTCACCGACATGCTATGACGTGTTGCGCGTATGATATGCGCTTTGGACGCTTTTTCGATGGGTAAAATCTTTATAAGTCCGCGTCACCAACATGCTAATGTCGACAGTATATTTGTAGCTACAAGTATGACATATTACGCTTGGACAGCATAGATTATACATGTATCTAATACATTAAAATGAATGTTTTTTTGTTTGTTCTTGGTTTTGTCAATATTCTTCATACAAACAAATAGTTTTATCCGATTTTGATAGTACTCAGCACACGTAAACTTCAAAACAAGACTGTTTGGTAGTTGAGCGTTTAAGGCGCTTAGTTCTGAAAGTTTCTCTCTCCGATCGTGTGTTTAAATCCCGTGGTGAGCAGGAATTGTTAGAAGTTGTATTTGATTATACAGGGCGTTCGCCGGAAAACGCTACCCTCCCAGTCTGTTGCCGTCGGCAACTTGCTCGGTCAGTGTAGCCAGCAGTTTCCGCCACACGGCACCGTGAATCACCGCACTGTTTAACACCTCCGCTGCCCCAACAGTGCAGTGCAGTGACCCTTACATTGTTAAGAACGGTTTCTTTGCATTTTAGATAGTTTGTGACTTCAGTCTCTTATTAATCAGTGTTGTGAATAAACGTTTCTTTGCGGTTTGGCTGGTTTGGGGCTTCATACTCTTATTAATCTGTACCGTGTTTGAGTGTGAGTAAAATTATGGTACGTTACAGTTTGCAACAAAGAATATTTCTCTACGATACATATGTGAAGAAGAAGTCGTTTAAAAATTGTCGCAGTAAATTTCGTCGCGAATTTCCTGGCGCTTTACTGCCAGCTAAATCAACAATTCTGCGTCTGGTTAAAAAAGTAAGAGAAACGGGTTCATTTTTTAACAAAAAGAGACTGTCGGTCAACCGTATTCTCACAGAGGAGAAAATTGACGATATCGCTTTTCGACTAGAACAGTCACCCAAAAAATCATTAAGTCAGTTAGGGCAGCGTGTGTCTCGAAATATGTTCAGAAGATGTGAAATGTGCATTACACAAGAGGGTCAACACTTCCAGCATCTTTTATAAGGTAAGCTAATGAATTACGTCACATTTAAATGCTTAGCACACAAGTTTATGAAGTTTATGAAGCGTAATTATTATGAAATAGTCCGCGGCCGACGGTCGAACAATGCCGGAAACTGAGCGCTCGCTCGCCGGGAGCAGTTTCTTCCTTGTAGCGCTAACAGTGGGTTGCGTTTCCCGGCGAACGCCCTGTATGAGCTACGGTGGATCGTTCCGTGGTGCAATAGCTTGGTACATTTCCTTCGGAAAGATTCCACCAACGTTCGGGTTGTGGATTAAGTTAGATTTTTAGTTTTTGAAGTGAAAACATCTTAAGGCGCATTGGGAGAGTTTTAGATGGGTAAAATCATTTCTCGTCACCGACATGCTAATGTTAACAGTAAATTTTCAGCGGTCTGGTGGCTAAGTGGTTAAGGTGTCTGAATCGGAAACGAAAGGTCCCCAGTTCGTACTTCTGTCTCGGCGGAGATTTTCGTAGACCCTCAACTTTTTTTTTTTTTAACCGATTAATGTCTCTTAACAGCGAGGTCTTTAGAGACGGGAAAGAAAGGGGGCAGGGAATGGGAAGGAATTCGGCCATGGCCTTTTGAAGGAAGCATCCCGGCATTTGCCTGGAGTGGTTTGGGAAACCATGGATAACCCAAATCCGGATGCCCGGACGGGGATTCGAACCGCTGTCCTCCCGAATGCGAGGCCAGAACGCTAACCTTTACACCACCATTCTCGGTGTAGACCCTTAACCCGACCTTCATCTCTAGCATATGAATCAATGGGTAGCCACTGTAGAGGCACTACCACCAAGTGGCAACCTCAACTGGAAGACCTGGAGAGCGCTAAATCGGCTGAGAAGTGGAGTGGGTAGGACCAAAGATAACCTGGCAAGATGGCGTTATCTTGAAGATCCTAATAATGCGTTTTAGTGTGGGGCAGAACTGACCATTCGGTATTGATACAATAGCCCGCAGTGTCCATCAACCTGCACTCTGCAAGACCGCCTTCACGCCAGTGACAATGCCATACAAGTTGCTGACTTTTGGTCATCCATTATATGAACTCTTTGGTGCTGATTGATATCATTTTATTTCTGTTATTGTTTCTAACAATACGTAAAAGCAGCGTTTTTTGACACGAAATACACAAATAAATCTCTAGCACAGCTCGCTGTGTAATGTGAAGTAAGCCAGAACGCTTCCGTGGTTCGTAGTCCATGTTAAACTATAGGTCTCCTGTACCTGGTAGCACTACCGCGTTAGGTTAAGGTGGCGGAATGCGCAACCAATATAAACCCTGTCACCACATGGAATTATCATTTAGTATATCTGTAGCTATAAGTATGTTGTGTTATGCGTATGATAGGCATAGTTCTGTTTTCACTTCTGTCGGCTGTCCGCAATAACTGCCAATCGGTGTGGTTGTGTTTTTTTTTTTTTTAATAGCCTTTGCTACTAGGCAATACAGCACCATGCCCGAAGCCGCACTCGAACGAGCGATCCCTGTGAAATACGACTGTGGGAGTCGGCTACGTACATGAAATCGTGATGTGGGCCCATCAGGTTATACGGATCTCATTTCACTTCAAACGAATGGGACTTGGAGACCATTCCGAACGTTCAGCTAACATTCGACCTAATACGAATTCTGATCACTGCCAGAGAACTTTTGATGAATTTTGTTAACAGCTAGTTACTTGCCTGTTATGACATTTTCAGCTATCGTTGGCACAATATTCGGAATCATATTTGTGAGGTTTCGATTTCCCAATGAACTGATTGAGAGAGTTTTAAAGGCCTCCCGATATCACCAGGTGATTTGCAGGGTGTTCCCTTAATAAAAGGCATAGACCATTTTCCTTACCCTTCATTGACAACATCCCCAATCTGTATTTAATAACAAACCGTAAAAAAACATTATTTTAAGGGGAGGTCGATAAATATGAAACACCTTACAGTTCGGTCCTGGCATTCAGGAGCACGTAGGTTCAAATAACCATTAGCTCATTTGGATCACTGCTTCCCACGGTTCAGGCGAATACTCGGGTGGTTCCTTCAAATGGCCATGGCCGAATTCCTCCCGTTTTGTTGTTCCCAGTACTTTCCCTCCTATAATGACCTAGGCTTCGACGTCTGCAAAGCTTCTTCCATTCCTAGAAGT
Organism: Vandiemenella viatica; assembly: GCA_031002005.1. NCBI lineage: Eukaryota > Metazoa > Arthropoda > Insecta > Orthoptera > Morabidae > Vandiemenella > Vandiemenella viatica. Next base: position 75,668,208 of record CM061921.1, on the reverse strand, counting down.
TCCAGCGCCTATGTTTCTAGAGCATAAATGCATACGTATTTCATTGCATAATGATCGAGGTGGTTAAGGATAAATTCATACGGGATCTGAATGAACTCTCCATCCATCACAATGCCAATTACTTAAAAGAAAATCCCAGCAGCAATCTCCAGGTTTTGCTTTCCATCTTCAATATAGGAAAGCAGAAAAAGTGAACGACTCCAACACTGTCCAACACCGAAATATTAAAGTGTCACCTCGAATCGTATCATCACCTTCAATAATCATAAAGCTGGGGGGGAGATCGTGAAGCCTGGTATATCGTTCCACAAAATGCGAAGCTGCGCATGTCGGAACAGGGTGGCTACATCCAACAAAAATCTTTTCACGCGTCACATCCAAACGAAAACAACGGTAGAGATGCGAAGTCAATCGATAGAAATTATCCCTGCTTCCAGCCGTGTCGAGCGTTCTGGTTGGATGTGGCCGAGCGCTCCAGTGGCTCAATGGTTAAGGCACCAACTGCAAAGTTCCCGGTTTCGAATCCCTGTCTCGGTGGGATTTTTAAAATCCCTCAATCCAACACACAACTTGCTGTGCAATGTGAAGTATGCTAGAACGGTTCCCTAGTTCGAATTCCGCGTTAAACTCTAGGATCCATTTACTTGATAGAACTGCCGGGTTATGTTAGCGACGCAGAGGCGCATGCGAGACAGATCGAAACTCTGTCAAACCCGTCGGGGTTTCCCGTAAATAATGCTGTACACATTGTTAATATTACTGAATGTGGTGAAATCCAGGGTCCCAGTAACCTGGGAGGGCGCGATGAGCACTGATTGAGGTGTCGGGACTCACGCAGTTCTAGTATCCGAGACCAGCTCCCTACAGGCCGCGCGGCGTCTACCCCTAAAACTCACAAAAATTGCGGATCGGCTTCTAGTTATTATACTCGTACTTAGAACTGCGGTAGGAATATCACATGTGTTACCCTAGCGGTGACTCTTCGAAGGTTGCAAGGGAGGCATTGCTAACAAGAGGACAAGCGTTATTGCTTTATAGGGCGTGAGACCACTTGCTCCGTCCCACAGGGTAACCGATCAGAACAGTCGCTTGAGGTGTCGGGACTACCGGGCGTGCCGGGTCCTAGTATGCGAGACCAGCCCGAGGCAGACCGCATGGCGTCTATGCTTACTGCTGCTGGTGAACTACCCAGGCCTATTACATAGGTAACGGGCGTTGCCAGTAACATGACATGTGCTGTAGGGATATCGCGTAAGTGACCCCGACAAGGGAAGCCTTGCTAACAAGGGCGCTAAGGCGAGGAGATCCCCACAGAACGCCGGTGATTCCTCTAGGCGTTGGCCTCTCAGTGGCAGAAAGTTTCGTTGGGTAGTATAGTAGGCATGATGGGTCGTAGGAGGGTTAGTAACCCAGGTATCTCCGATGACAGCCCTACCCCTACCGGTGTGAAGCCGGGTGAAACAAGTTTTAAGGTTATCTATCGAGTCATCTCATGATTTTGCACATTTGAAGACTTGTATTTAGTTAATGACAAGGCTATTGCAGCCGTTAACTTTTGGAGGTTAATTGTTTCAATGGCGAAGAAAATAAATAAACTTACGTTAATTGTTTTAAGTGTTGTGTTAATTTTTTCGTGTAGTATGTGTACTTATCAGGCGAAATTGCAGAATCGCACCAGAATTCAGATAGATTAACATGTAACACATTATAATCAGTTGCATAAATGTAATTATTCAAAATGACATGAAATATGTTAAGCACTTGATCTATCTTTACTTATTTTAAGAATTGTATAACTGATACTAGGCCATCGAATGGTTTTAATGTTACTCCTCCTTAAGCGGCTGGCGGCGATAGTGTGAGCCTAGTAGAGGTCGAGTTCAACATTTCCTTCTATTACATCGGTAGCAGAACAATGATAGTGTTTTCTTTAGTACCGGGAAGGAATTCAGCGATGCCATTTCGAAGGAAGCATCCCGGCATTCGCCTGAAGTGATTTGGGGAAGCCAAGGAAAACCTAAATCTGGATGGCAGTGTTGTCTGGACCACGAAGAACCCGAACGATCTCGAGAAAAAATTTGCGTGGTCCTCACCCGTTACTGCTATTTAAACAGGATCACATCATTCGTATTTTTGAAAATAATCGCATCGCAAATCGGCACTTCGTATGGACGCTGGAATGTACGTTAGTTGCAGATTCAGATCTCATCCACTGACGTGAAGGTCCAATTAATTACTCTATGCAGGTTGTTTGCTGCAGCCAACTAGATGAATGTACAATTGTTCGTCACTTTCTCCCTCATTTTCAACTTTCCTTCGATTTCAGAGTTTCGAGTCCACAGAAGATATTTAGAACAATAAATGCGGTGTCATTTGTTAACTTAGTGTAAGATGTCAGTCTGGAGATCAAATGGGCTGAGTCCGGGTTAGTATTTTAACAAGTCCTTACTTGGACTTTTCACTCTAACAAATTTTTTCTCCACGGACGATTCTTGAATGTCTCCTCTATCCGAAAGGATTGCTAAATTATTTTTGAGAACACCGAAATGACTGTAAAGTATACTCTGTCAATCTTCTTCATCCTATCGTTTTTCCTCTGTTCCGCAGGTTCCACTTTTACTCAATAATTGTAGCAATTCTGTTTACCAACCCGCTTGTTGCCAGTCGCATTTGGGGGTGATAGGGAGGGGGAGTGAGATGGATAGTGGAAAGGGTACGCATCTACCTGCGAAACGCATAATATGTATTTTGTGTGATACATGTTGATTTCCTTTATGAAATGTGTAATTTAATGAGGGGGGAACTGGTGACTGTGCTCTGGCCTAGATGTATGAAAGATAAGTATTTCCCGGCGTATCTTTGATACAAATTCTTCACGGGTTTGCCGGCGGCAAACCCGTGAAGAATTTGTATCTGGCCTAGATGGTTGCGAAAAACCGCATAAAACCCAGTCCAAAACGGCGGTGGTTTGACGGATAACCTAACTCTGTCAGTAAGGTGAACAATCATTCTCCCGGCCATTTACGCCATACCCCAGTTCCTTTGATTTATTCGCCTATGCTTATGAACACCCTGAGGCATCATCATTATCCGTCATTGAGGTCTTCAGCCTCGCTGTTAGAGATGCTGCAAACACACCGCCCACTACTGGGAATGAGCGCGCTGAAATACAGCTCAAGTTTGGCCACAACCTGGCTAACAACCAGAAAGTCTGGCGCAGGGCTAGACCGCTGGCCTCCCGCTGCAGGAGTTGGCGGGTTGATCAACAACATGGCAGTTTATAGCCAAGCCGTCTTCGTCTTGAGTTGTCTTAACTCTTTTACACACTAATAACACCTTTCCAGCCTCTAATGACCTCGACGTCGATGTGGCGTAAAACTACGAGAAAAAAAAATCACTTAATTTTAATCATACTTCTATAACACCACACTTCAAATGCATCAGTTTTCATCTTTTCTGGTATGTCGATGCTTCGCTTCCATTAAGTGCTGTGCTGCATACATAGAGATTTAAAAAGTTCTTTCCGAGTCCTAGAGCAATATTTGAAATTAAAAGATTTCTCTTTTTCACGGAGGCACTTTTTGCTAGTGCTACTCATTCCTGCTTCGATCATCAGCTGTAATTTTACTTCATAAGTAGCAGAATTCACTTGCTTCTTCTATTGCATCCGACCCTATTTTTATATTTAATCTAATAGCATTGCTATCACTTCTGCTACATTTTATCACTTTTGTCTTGCTTTGGTTTATATTTAGTCCAAAATCTTCTTTTAGTATTTTGTTCATGCCATTCAATAACTTTTTAGTATCTCATATAAAAATATTCTTTGACAGCCGGCTGGGTGGCCGTATCAAGCCTACCAGCTTGGAGGTAAAAATAGTTTTGCAGTGCCACCCGCTAAACACACCACCACGTGGTGACTTTCAATTTGGAGTTATGTCTCATGAAGACTCTGAAACCCCTGAACCCATCTGCCTGTTTTTACGAGAGCTCTCTTCTGCACTGTTGCCATAAAAGATGCATCCTTCTGAAATTCAATTACGCGGGATAATTGCTTCGTTTTAAGCAACTTCACGCTCTACACTAGACGATGCGTCATGGACTCCAGTTTCTTGACGCCTATTTCAGGGAGACAATAATAAATTTTAAGTTAACAACATCTATCACAACTGCAAAAATCATTCTTATAAATCCCCTAAGAGCGTAACCCGCTATCGTGGCCTATCGCTTCCAACCTAGGACTAGCCATCCAGATTTATTTTCAATAGCTTACCAAAACTATGAGACTCTCATACATTTGTAGCCAGTTTAGCAAAATTTATATTTTTGCAAAGCTGATCAATCCCAAAAAAAAAAAGTACTAGACGGATAATTTATAACTGCTTTTAAATTTCGTAAATCATAAATTATATCACTGCGTAAATACTTTCAAGTACATTGATAAAAAAATATTTGTTAATTTTTTTGTTTCTGAGCAGATGTTGGTGCAGAGGAAAATAATTAATCATTTGTTTATAAATTTCGTTAAGTGCAAGTTGCCGTATTTTATTAATATTGTGAATTTTAATAAACAAAATACACTGTACCGTACATGAATTTATTTGTTGATAGGTGATGGCAAGGAGAAGATGGTAATTATTATGTATTAAAATTTACTTCATAGTTTCTTCGGAACATAGGTTTCCGGAATCACGTAAAGTTGTTTAGATAATATTTGGTGCAACAACTGTTTTGCATTTCTATGAATACGATATTTTTTATTGATACCGAACAAATTTTAACCAAGTTTCACTAACAGTTTCGCAGTTGTGATTTGCGGATCTGACACTGTTTTATCTCATGCAAATGGCGACACCTTTTACAAGGGCCTCCCTATCTGATAATTCTTTTACGATTTCAAAGTGCATAAACGCGGCTAGGAGGAGGGCGAAGAGAGTCATGGGAGTGCAAAGCATATACTGGTAATGAGGCGTGGAAAGATATTGCTGTAAGAATTACGAGAGATGCATGGAAGGTAAAACACAAGTTGGCACTCGATTGGAGGCAGAAGTGTGTTGGAAAAATCTCTTTTGTAGGCATCAGAGTCAGGGATTACAATAAATTGACAAATCATGAATTATGTACCAAATACGCTGACAGAATTTAAAGTTGAAATACGCAGAGGGCGAAAGGGAAATCGCCACTGGAGCGTGCGCTCCCTCGCAATTAAACTAAGGCTTCTTGTATTTCTGTGCCGTTGAGAGCCAAACAAGGAACCGGACGCCATAATCTTCAAGCACAATTGTGGGGGAGGGGGGGGGCCTGCAATATGATTAACGAACCTTCGACAATTTATTAACCTGTTAGGTCACATGACGGGGTTTTAAGAGCACAACAGGGAGATGGAAGAATAGTTCCATTACTGCTCTTTGATGCCAATTAGTTATATTTTCACAAGTCCGACTGTAGGGAAACTTAATACTTACCAGAGCTCGAAATGTATAATTCATTTATTTCTATCTCACATTTCTCTACTTAAAATACTAGTTTAACTGAAAATTTTAATAGTTTCCTGCGTTACCCATGGTAATTTACATACTCATGCAAGCAACGTAAACCACAAATTATGGCCGTACAATACGAAAATGCTTATCACTTTGGGAAAAGTGTACAAGAGATCAGAACAGGCGTGGCATCTGTTATTTTCTAAAGATATTTGTATACCTTTCGTGAATACAGAACACTGTAATAAGAGTGTAATGCTGCTTACACTGTACCCGAGTTGAAAAAAAAAAAACTGCGTCAATGATGATATCTTTAAGCGGTAATTTGTTTTAAGTTTATAAGTTAATGAAAATTATATAAGTAAAAATAGTAATTAGCATAAAATGAAAATATGTATACGATATAGAATGGCGAATAAACTGACACCTTCCTTAGTAATAAAAGGAAACTTCTAAAAGTTTTAGTTTATGTCTTGTCTACTGTCTGTTTAGAAGCAAATGCACCTTACGGTTTTGTAAGTGATAGCTTTTGCTCCTATCCTTAAGATAACATTCTTACAGATGTTGTGGTATTTAATACCGATACTTATATTTATAGCCTATCATACATGGCTTCAAAGCCTTTCTGTTGGGAGGGGGCAATCAACAATATGATTTATCCTCTGATAGGAAAATAGCAAGCTGTTAAAAAAAAGGTTTTGTATTACTTATATATCAGACGTGATGCAGTCATTATGTCAGAATTCATTTGTTAATTCCCTCATTTGTTGTTTAGTTCGTTGTTTCAATCTTTCACTAATTATACGATTGGTTATTTCGTTATCTATATACCGAGCATGGTGTGTGAGTGGTAACGTTCTGACCTCGCATTCGGAAGGACGCGGGTTTGAATTCCGGTCCGGGCAGCCAGATTCGGGTTTTCCATGGTTTCTCCAAATCACTCCAAGTGAATGCTGCGATGCTTCCTTCAAAATGCCATGGCCGAATTCCTTCCTGTCCCTTGCCCCCAGTCCTTTCCCGCATCAAATGACCTTGACGCCGACGAGTTGTATAAGCCATAAACAAAAAACGAGCAAATGTTATCTAAACTATTTAAATAGTTACAGCTAGTTCACCAGATGAATGTCAAGTGAATTACATGGTCATAAAAGAACTTCAGATGTATGGTTTCGTACTAACTGTCAACCTCTCCTTCACGTGGTGCACCCTGTTTGCACAGACGAGGCTCTGGCGACTGAAAGATTCTTGGTATAAGGAGTCGCCCATTGCTTGTCATCGGCCTCCTGAAAGAAGGGTGGAAGAGTGGGGAGTGGTCCAGGGCACCCTCTTGCTCTTACGGTTGGAAACGTCTCGTAAAGGCGACAAATCAAAAACGATCAACGATATGGGGATGCATAAAGCAATGGGAGGCCACTGCATTAAAAATACAAGGGTATACCGAGGTCATGTAATACTGTCAAATTATATATAGAATGATAGCTTCTTCCTGGACAAAATATTCCAGTGGTTAAACAGTATCCCAGTTGGATCTCCGGGTGGGGACTGCTTAGGGTGGAGTCATCAGAATGGATAGAAACATTCTTCGAGTTGGAGCATGGAATGTTAGAAGTATGAATAGGGCAAGTGGATTACAATACTTTAAAATGGATATGGAATGTCTTAAGTTGTATTTCGTTGGGATCAGTGGAAGGATGCTCAGGAATTCTAGTCAGGGGAACACAGAATAATTAACACAAAATCCCTCTACGGAGTTAGTTTACTTACAATAAACAAGAGCATAGGCAAACGGGAGAGTTATTATAAACAGTTTAGTGACAGGATTATTTTGATGATAATGGAAACCAATCCCGCTCCAACCACCTTAGTGCAAGTGTATATGCCAACCTCACAGGAAGATGTTAAAATAATAGAGAAAATATATGATGGAATTGAAGAGATATTCAAGTATGTGAAGGGGTAGGAAAATCTAATAATCATGGGAGGTTGGAATGCGGTAGTGGGAGATGGAAAAAAAGAGTAATAATTTAGGAAGTTTTGGTCTAGGAGAAAGAAATTAGCTATGAAGCAGGTTGTTGGAATTTTCTGAAATATATAAACAAGTCGTGGCAAACACTCTGTTTAAGAACGATATACACCTTGAAACGTCCAGGAGATACAGGCAGATATCAGCTAGATTATATCATGGTCAAACAGAGATTCAGGAATCAAGTTCTAGTCTGTAAAGCGTACACAGGAGCAGACAAGACTCTGACCAAAATTTGATAGGAATGAAGTGCAGGCTGAAATTCAAGCGAATAAGGAACCAATATAAGCAGAATAGACTGGAAGTAAATAAACTAAAACAATATAACACGAGAGAAAAATTTACAGAAATGGTAGACTTAGGTCTAAGAAGTAACTCTGAAAGGAGCTCAACCGAGGACGAATGGAAAGCATTGAAGAGAGAAATAATGAAAGCTGGTAAATAAACATTAGGTTTTAGGGGACAAGCCGCATGAAAACCTTGGATTACAGAAGAAATTTTGGAGCTGATGGAACCGAGGAGAAGACAAAAATGCTCAGGATGAAGCAGGGAGACAGCAGTACAGACAATTTTAAAATAAAATAAACATAAAATGAAAGGAATGAAAAGAAAAGAGACCGATAGATAAGTAGGAAGAAGTAGACAAGGGAATGGTCATGGGAAAATTGGGAGAGGCCTAGAGGTGGATCAAACAAAATATTCGAGAAATAAAGAAAAGAAGTACAAACATTAAAGCTTCTGATGGAAAGCCTATTTTAAGCTCAGAAGAAAGACCTAATCAATGGAAGGAATACATAGAGAAACTATGAACAACAGTGAAGTGAAGAAAGAAGAGAATGTCGACATTGATGACTAAGGAGATCCTGTTTTAAGGGCAGAATTTGATAGAGGGTTCAAGGATCTGAAATCAAATAAGGCGGTTGGAATGGATGAGATTCTTTTTTTTATTGCTTTACGCCTCGTCGACGGCTAAGGTCATTAGAGGCGGGACAGGACTGGGGACTAGGAATGGGAAGGAATTCGGCCATGGCATTTTTGAAGGAAGCATCCCGGCATTCGCCTGGAGTGATTTGGGGAAACCATGGAAAACCCAAATCTGGATGCCCGGGCGGGGATTCGAACCCACGTCCTCTCGAATGCAAGGCCAGTACGTTAACTGTTCACCCACCACTCTCGGTTTGAGATTCCTGCAGAATTTCTGAAATCCCTAGGAGAAGAAGGAATACAAAGGTTATTCAAACTTATATCAAACAGTTACGAAAAAGGAGAGATTCCAAATAATTTTCATAAACCTATCATTTTCACAGGAGAATTTTCAGGGAGAATAGAAAGGATAGTAGAAGATTATTTTGGGTTCAGGAAATACTGAGGTACAAAAGAAGCAATTTTGGCTTAATGATTAATACTTGAAGGACAGAACAAGAAGATTAAACATGCTTTTATGGAGTTTGTTAATTTAGTAAAATATTTTGATAACTTTAGGTGGGATATGATGTGCAAAATTTTAAAGAAGTCGGGTATAAAATGTCAAGGATAGAAGAATACTTTATAATCTATATAAGATTGAAGTGGCTACAACTAAAGTAATGATTCATCACAGATATGGATCGGCTAGAAAGGGTGTGTCACAAGGTTGCAGTGTATCCCCATTAATATTCAATTGTATATAGAGAAAACAATGAAGAAAGTAAAAGAGAAATTTGAATGTGGCGTAAATGTTCAATGAGAAAAAATCAGTATGCTACGATTTGCTGATGATATTGCCTTGTTAATAGAACATTATTAGATCTAGAGAAGTTACTGAATGGCATGAACAAAATATTGGGCTAAATATAAACCAAAACAAGACAGAAGTCATGAAATGTAACAGAAGTTATTATCTTAATACATAAAAATGAATGTTTGTTTGTTGGTGTGTTGTTTTGTTCATCTTCTAAAAAAATACCCATCTCCTCTCCCGCTATATACCCCTCAATTTTTTCAAATGTTCTTTATACAAACCCACAGTTTTTGTCCGATTTCGATGGAATTTTTCACAAAAACACTATAAAACAAAGGCAAAAATTCTGACTACATTTGTATTGCAAAATCCGATCCCTCTTCCCCTTTACCCTCCCACCCAAATTTTTGCATATGTTCTTAGACAAACACACAGTTCTATTCGATTTTGATGGAACTTTTTATATATATACTTTACAACAAATAGAAAAATACTGTTTACGTTTGGTTTACAAAAACCTAGCCCCTCATTCTCACCCCTCCCCCCCCCCCCCCAGTCCTTAATTTTGTCAACATTGTTCATACAAACCCAAAGTTTTTAATCTCATTTTGATAGTACTTTGCACATGTATGCTTCAAAACAAAGCGGTCTGGCAGCTCAGTGAAGCGCGCTTACTTCTAAATAGTTTCTGTGTACTATCAAGGGTTCAAAACACTTGGAGAATAGGAATTTTTTGGAGTAGTATTTGATTATATGAGCTACGCCAGGACGTTCCGTGGTTTGTATTCCACACCAAACTGTAGTTCCTGCCTCTGACACAATAGGGTAATACGCCTCAATTGAGAGGATTCAACAAATGTTCGGGTTGTGGACTAAGTTAGTTTTTTTTTTTTTAACTTGATACTGTCTACATCTGGTTTGCAAAGATCCAGCCACCCTACCATTAATTGTTTCAAATGATTTTTATAAAAAACCACAATTTTTATCCGATATCGAAGGAACTTTGCACAAGTGTACTTCAAAACAAAGAGCAAAATACTGCCTAAATTTTATTTACAAAACCCAAACCCTCCTTTACCTTTACCCCTATCCCCTTAGTTTTTGCCAAATTTCTTTGCACATAATCCAAAACTTTTATCAAGTTTTGATGGTACTTAGCACACATCTATATATATAAAGATGAATGTATGTATGTTTGTTTGTTCTTCATACAAATCCACAGTTTTCATCCAATCTCTATGAAACTTTGCATACTTATCCTTTGAAACAAGGAAAACAATACTGTCTACATTTAGTTGAAAAATTATCTGTATAAATAATACATGTTGTCTTCTAATTTCGAAAAATTAATGAACGGCGATAGACATACGCGTTGGATATGGACGTCTTTGTTCTGCCTTTAAGTGTAGCGGTCAGGTAACTCAGTGTTTAGAGCGCTTGCTTACTAATGTTTGGGTCGTGGTCTCCGGTTCAAATCTCCGTGGGGGCTAAGATTTTTTAAAATTGTTTTTGATACGCCTGGGCCGTCGGTTATTCAGATTGAATGTTAAATTGTAGATATCACAAAGTTAGGGGTGCAATGCAAGGCAAATCGTAGGTAGTCTTGCAATGCTGTAGGTGTAAACTTTTTTACGTTATATTGATCCCTCAGGGGTGATTCGCAGTCAGTGTGTGTGTGATCTGCAGTAATAATACTATAAATGCAGAAGTAAGTCTCTGTCTTTTGTTACGTTTTTACGACTAAATGCCTATACCGATTTTGACGGAATTTGACAAGAAAATCTGAAGGGAGGGCACAGGACTTTTTTTTCGGTTGATTAACAGTTGTAGTAACGAAATTTTTAGAACTTATCGAATAGTGACAGAGAGACGGATGTGTGTGTTAGTCTGTAATGTTACGTCGCTTGCGCAAGCTATGCTTCTCGCGCATTATGTTAGTGTATAATTTGGTAATAACTTTCGTTTAGAGAAAAAACGTGTTATTTAGTATAGATGTAGATTTTCTCTGTCCTTTTACTTTCTGTCTGCTTAAATGTTTCTGGAACCAGTTTATTTTGCCTTCATTTTTGACATGCCTTGCAGGCGTAAACTGGCCTAAGTTGTAGCTCTAACAGAGCACGAGCAGCTAAATTTATTAGAACCCAAGAATCGGATGCTCATGCTGAAGAAAGAAGAAAAGTCCAAGCTGAAATAAAGCTGCCCTTAGTTAACACCCCTCCCCCCCAATCCCCTCACATTCGTTTGTTTTTCTGTTTTTAAATATGTTGGAAATTGATTCTCTTCAAGAGACAGGTTCAATGGTAGAATGATATAGTGATGGCTTTCCTGTCATATTATGCCGACTTGGTGTTGTTTTAGCTAAATAAAACAGAACAGTCTGGAAGCTCAGTGGTTAGCTCGCTTACTTTCCACAGTTTCAAATCACGGTGGAAGCTGAAACTTAATTTCATGAGGTACGCCAGGTCCGTTGTTCTGATTCCACGTAAAACTGTAGGTCCCAGAGGAAAGGAACTGGCAGTCCTACCTCTGAAATAATTGCTTTTTACATCTCATTCGGGTGACTTTAACCAACCTTCGGATTGAGAACTAAGTTACATTTTTTAAGCTTTGTTTTTTTTACTTTAAAAGAAACAGAAAAATAGTCTCTCTCTTGCCTTGCAAAAACCCACCACTATCCTCCTTCCCTGTCCTCCTTCCCTCCATCTCCTTAATTTTGTCAAAGTTGTTCATAGAAAACCACACTTTTTAATCTGATTTTGGTAGTACTTAGCACATGGATGCTTTAAAACAGATGTCTGGTAGCTCAGTGATTAGGGCACTTACTTCCGAAAGATTCTGCCTTCGGCGATGGTTTAAATCCCGGGGAAGAGGGCGGTAAAAATATTGAGGAGTTATATTTGGTCATCTGAATGACGCCGGGACGTTCCGTTGTTTGGATTCCAGTTTAAACTGCAGATCCCAGAGGAAAGGAACTGGCCGTTCTATCCTCGACACAAATGGTAAGTATACCTACTTCAGAAGGATTCAACCAACCTTCGGGTTGTGGGCTAAGTTAAATTTTTAAGGTTTATTTTACATTAAAACAAATAAAAAATACTGTCCACATTTGGTTTGTAAGAACCCACACATCTTCTCCTTTATCCTACCCCATAAATTTTTGGCAGTGTTCTTCATACAGCATACGGTTTTTATCAGATTTTTTATGGAACTTTGCATACGTACAATTTAAAACAAATAGAAAAACACTGTCTACGTTTGGTTTACAAACTCCTAACCCCTTCTTTCCTTTATCTTTAACCCTTAATTTTTGTCAACGTTGTTCACACATACCCATAGGTTTATCCGATTTTGACAGTACTTAGCACACTTATGCTTAAAAAGAGAGCGATCTGAAAGCTCAATGGTTAAGGATCTAACTTTAAATAGTTTCTTGGTCCAGTTCCAGCTTCAAATTTGGGGGAAGCAAGAATTTTTCAGTTGTAAATGATCAATGGCTTAGTATGCTCCCTTTGGTAAGATCCAAACAACCTTCGGATTGCGGACTAAGTTATTTTATCTTTTACTTTAAAACAAAGAGAAAAATACTGTCTGCATTTGGTTTGCAAAATCCACGCCTCCTCCCCCTTTACCCCCTTAATTTTTGCCAATGTTCTATATAAAAACCGGATTAATATCTATGGGTTTGCTTTTGCAGAAAAAAGAGCAAAAGTATTTTATACCCAAATGTACTAGAATAGACTTTTTCAATATTAATTTTATGCATAAAAATTATTGTCTTTCATTTATTTTTTACAAGCAAATGTGTCTGTTTTGCATATGCGTACCCACTTAAGAAAGAAAAAGAGGCATTGGAACGCATGCTGGGCAAAGCTAGTTAAGTATAAAAATTGGGTCGGATGCAATAGGAAAAGTAAGTGAATTCTGCTATTTAGGAAGTAAAATTACAACTGTTAGCCGAAGGAAGAATACTGTTAAAAAGCAGAATAGCACTAGCGAAAAGAGCCTTCTTAAAAAAAGAATTTTTGATTCAAACATTAATCTAGGACTAAAAAGAACTTTTTAAATTTAGTGTGTGGAACACAGCACTTTATTGTGTCAAAGCGTGGACTTTAGGAACACCAGAAAGAAGAAAAATTGAAGCATTTGAAATATGGTGCTACAGAAGGATGATGAAAATTAAGTGGACAAATAAAGTACTAAATGAACGTGTTTTGGAGGTGATGGATGGGGAGAAAAGGTTATGGAAATATTTTACAGGAAGAGGAGACATTTTAAGACATGCGGGTTGGCTCATTGTTCGTGGAGGCAACAGTCAAAGGAAAGAACAGCAGAGGTAGACAAAAATTAGGATATGTGACGTAGATAACTCAAAATGTAGGTTGTAGGGGGTATGTTGAGATAAAGAGTTTGACACAGAATAGAATGAGATCGAGAATTGCATAAAAAATACCAGTCGAGAGACTGATGACAGCAAAAAAAAAAAAAAAAAAAAAAAAAAAGAACTTAGCCATCGATAATAAAAATCTTACTTCCAAATGTATTTAAAATAGCTTCACATGTCTTCGTTTTACCTTCTGAGTGATCACCGGAAGAAGAGGAAGGTGAGCAAATGCGCCGGAACCAGTTTCGTTGTTCTTTACTACTCCTTCCTGCGCTTTGTTCTTCTTTATTGCTCCTTTCTGGGTACTGTTCTGACCATGTTCGCACTTGTGAAGGAAGAGATCTCCGTTCTTCGAATGCTTTCTCCTTGCCCTCATTTCTATTGGTTCGTCTCTGTTGGATAACGAGTGGTATTAGTCTGCCACCATAGGTTTTAAAGCGTTTCCACCACTCGCGGATACGTGAAGGTCCGCAAGACGTTACGGCTACATCGTCTGCTTCGTTCCGTTCGGGTGCTGAAGTTGTTTCGCAACAAACGCAGACATTTAATTTTTCTTTGTTGTCACATGCTTCACATAGAGGTACGAGTTCTATTCCACCGCAGTTCTCGTCTTCAATTCGATGTAGCCGACGGACAGGGGTTTCGGGTATTTTTGAAGGAACATTCGCAATATCACGACTCTCCATCGCTTGTTACCAATGCGGGTTAAAAGCATGAACGGAAGTGGAAGTAGTGAATTGTTACTGTTGTGTCGCCACTGTGCACAGTTGACCGGGAGCTGAGGCGCGCATCCTTCCCGCCTCACAGCCACTGACTCAATGGCGCACCGACAGTTTACCGCCGGACTATTGCTTGGTTTTAAATAACTTTGCAATCTCCCTCTGGAGGATGACTCACGACCTTCCCAATTACCCAAACTATCTACGAGACAAAACATAATACCACTGTTTCCCTCTAACATCTACCACGAATCTATTCCTCTAGTTTTTAATATCATAAACTAATTGTGACACACATAATTTCCTCTGTTCAATTCATTAAAGGTAGGCAAAAAGTTTCATAAAGGTTTAAGCTTAGATAACATAATAATAGATTTAAAAAAAAGAAACCTATATTCTTTTACAGTTGCGAATCTTGTAAACATATTTTTTGTTCCTTTCTAACACGAAATGGCGGTAAAATTAATGAAGTGTCATTTCAGACGCACTAGCCACTACGTTGCCCTGGATGTCAATAATACTTTCAGAAAATATTAGGAAGTATTCTTAAGCATATTTATGAATATATACTTATTCCATAGACGATACTACAAATATGGGGAGGTTTCTTTTACGTATAATAAGAGTTTGGATACGGGTCGCCATTTTTTATACAGTTTTTGGCAATGTAAATGTGTTATGTTATTGTTAACACCATATCCTGAATATTAAGGAACAAATTAGCGTAAAATGACATTCATAGGTTCACAATGGTTCCTTCTCGAAAGGTTTATAATTTATCACGAAACATCTTGTCTTCTGACCCTTGTGATTATGTTTTTCGATGCTTCATGGGTCTCCATACTCACGTAACTACAACCTTGTAGAACCGACTGTTAACAGGCGTCACGTATACATCATCATCATCCTCAAGGGTTCTCTGCTATACAGCAGGTCCACGCACAGTGACAGCCCTCCACGCCTCCCTCTGTTCCGCCATTCTCTTAGTTTCTATATATCTCCCGTTTATCATTATATCATCCATCATTTTCATCCTTCGCCGACCTCTTCTCTTCTCTCCGTTTACAGTCCCCTCCAGAGCAGTCTTAAGCAGGCATTCGTTCCTCAGCACATGCCCAATCCAGTTCTTTTTTCTGTTTCGTATTGTTTTTATGAGTGACCCTTTCTCTCCTATTCTTTACAGCACTTCCTCCTTCCTTACTTTGTCCTCCCAACTTATTTTCTCCCTCCTCCTCCATACCCACATTTCAAAAGCTTCCAACCTCTTTAGATCTTCTTTGCGTAGCGTCCATGTTTCTGTTCCATACAGTCCTACGCTCCATACAAAAGATTTAGCTAATTTTTTCATCAGGGTTATGTCCAGCCTTCCGCATAGTAAATTTTTCTTTCTATTGAAAGCTTCCTTTGCCATTGCTATTCTAGTTTTTACCTCCTTCTTGCAGCTCATATCACCACTCAAAATACTCCAGAGATATTTAAAGGACTCCACTTGTACAATTATTTCTCCTTGCAGCGTTATCATCATTTCTTTCTTACTCTTTCCCACCATCATACATTTAGTTTTAGTCCTATTTATTCTCATTCCGAATTCCTCACACCCTTTGTCTAAAGTCTCTAACATTCTTCTGAGTATCTTGACACTTTCTGCCAGCAAAACCATGTCATCAGCAAACCTTATGCAGGTAATACTACGTCCACCCATGCATACATCTCCTTTACCTCTTAAACTTCTTTTCATAATTTCCTCCAAATATAATTTAAATAATATGGGTGACAAACAACAACCCTGTCTTACACCTCTTCCAATCTTTCCCTCTTCTGTAAGATCATTCCCCACTCTCACTCCTTGTTCGATTAATAATTTACTTATTAGCCTTCTTTCCTTCCAATCAATATCTTTATTATTTAGAATCGTCATTAACTTCACCCATTGTACTCTTTCAAAAGCCTTTTCCAGGTCTATGAAAACTTACTGTTTGCGGTCACATGTAATGGCAATAATAAAGTTACTCTTTAGAAAATGGGACTGCAAGGCTTAACGTCCTCTTACTTCATACCAGTCTGTTATTATTATTATTAATATAGGCGCTTAACGCCGCGTCGAAGTCGACATCGTGGGCGCGTCGACGTCATTAGCACACCGAATAAAAACCAGTCTGACAACGTTTTTCATGCCAGTCACCGTCAAAAATACCTTACGCCCTAACTGCATATACACTACTTACTTTCGGAATTAAAATGGGGTTCTGGTACAAATTTTTATGAACAGAAATTATGCATCATTACTTCTCTTACATTTATGCCAGATTTTTACCGCTAACTACTGGAATATTAATCATAGTTGCTGCGATTTAATGGTGTCAGCTATAACGTGAACATCGTTCGCAAGAAGCCGTGTACCTATCACTAAACGCCCAAGTTTTATACAGGATTGTATTTTGAGATTAACAACTCTAGCTTATTGACAGTATTGTACTAATTTCCTCCAATAACCCTACCAAAAGTTGAAAGGTATACACTGAAAGTAATATCTGTTTAAGAAAAATAATGTACAAGTAACACGTTTAATGATGAAGAACTTGCCACTTTTTGCTTACTCTCCCTTTAGTCTTCAATTTTAACTGCTTGTTGAGTAGAACAGTTTTCGTGTAGGCAGTTACTGGCAATAATTTTATTTGCTCAAATGCGTCGCACGGTAGGAGATGAATTTTGCAATTAAAATTACTCTCGAAGTCGATGGATTAGAAAGAGATACGGTAACCTACTGAGAATAAAAAAAATATAAATAGCGACGCTAGTAGAATAAATCAAGATGCGGAAGAGAGAAGATTCTGTTATCTACGACGGTGCACTCAGATGATAGAGTTGTTTAGAGTTACTGGACGTTGATTTATTTATTTATTTATTTATTTATTTGGCCTTCGGTCCTGACGACCATATGGCCAACATCAAATGTTTACAGTTGTTCTGCATACCTATCTGTGATATATGCTTATATGTTATTTTATGTACAACTTATTACATTACAGGTCTCATTGTATTGCATTTAAATTTTAAAATTGATACATATCGACTAGTTTTATCATACTCAACAAGCGGACGTTGATTTGTCAGCTGACTGAGAGGAAAAGCAATCAACACAAAATTAAAGTTATAACCTTAAAGTTAAGAAAGTTGGATTTCCAATTTGATTTCTGTTGCTGTGAAGTTACATAGGAGATGAAAGAGGCTTACTAGCATAATCATGTTAATATGAAGAAAGAAGACGTTATAAAACAGTAAAAGTTGGTCCAGCCAAAAGGCAATACAAGAAGCGCATTGCCTCATAATTTAACTCGTTTATTGTTCATCTATCATTATCTTTGATAAGAATATGTATGTTTTTGGAAAAATTTTGCATCTTTTTATTCATATGGACCGTGTTGGACCACTAGATACCGTCACCTATGCACATTATATTCACCAGAAATCTTTAGGGTTCCTACTACACTACATTCTTATCCTTGTTTGATAATTCACCCAGAAATGTCAGATTTCAGAGGCAATCGCAGTAGTATTGCTTCTCCATGGCTTCGCCATTTTTTGTTCAACAATGATTTGTTACTAGAATGCGGTTGCTTCATAAAAATCAACTACAACTGAACAGTTCTAGATATTAAACTTAATTTTCAGTGTCCTTCAAACACAATTTTTTTTTGATAAAAATTCTCGGGTGTTCTGCCATACACCTCCGCTGCCTTCATCAGGTGAAATGTAGGTCGAGGTTGAATCTGCGATTGCGCGTCGCCGACGGTGCCCACCAACTCATAGTCCAGTATCAACCTCGACCTACATTTCATCTGATGAAGACAGCGGAGGTAGCGGTCGAAACGACGTGAATGGCAGAAATCATCCGGCAGAACACCCAAGAAGAATTTGCATCACTGTACGTCAGGAAAGACTCATGTCTCACAATTTTTTCTGTTTTCGCGTTTCTTTCAAGGCTAGTAAATGACAACACGTATAAATTCTATAGCATGGGCAGCGTCTTATCACGTTTTCATACCAAGCAACTTTATTTTAATTTTAATTCTCGTCTCTTTTACTCGTATGCACAATTTTCGCTGCTGTTCGAATACAAGAGAGAACGACAGTGTCAAAGCATAACAGTAATAATAATAATCAAAAGTCGAGTAAAACTATGATATGACTCTAGCATACGATTCTAACAAAACGAGTATATTCCAAGTTAACTTGTAGAAAATTAACTCCTATTTACATATTAAGAATAAGTAAATTTGGTATTCTGTCATGAGGTAGGCCCAAGACTCCTCCTATACGAGTCATATTAGACCAGACTCGATGATCAAATGGTCACTTCCTTTCCTCCGCGTCCTAACTGTTGTATGGGTAGATATAACTGTGATAAGTGTTGTTAAGAGTAGTTTGTTTTTTTTTGCATTTGGCTACCGCAGGCCACACACACACACACTCACACACACACACTCACACACACACACACAACACGTAAACACCCATGCCCTCGGCTGGACTCGAACCGATGACCTTCGGCACGCGGAGCTGGTACTCTAGCCCCTACGCTACAGAGGCCGGCACGTAGTTGTTACACGCGTAATCGTTACGAACCAAGCGTCGGCCTATTCGTACATTCTCTACCATCTCTCCATACGCACTGCGGCTGGTCTAGGGTTTAACAGAGGACTTCGATATACAATCTGCTCATTAGTAACCATGCAACCACCACATCTCCTATACTGTTGAGCATCTCCCGAATGGCAGAAACTTAGAAACTTCATCTACCCTCGAAGTTAGAACCATCTAACACCGATCCCCATCACAGTGCCACAACTACCTGTATCAATAAAGTAGGCATACTAAGCGTACAGGGTGACAATGTTCCCAAGAAATAGACAAGCTCTTCGATATATTCTTTATAGGTCTTTCTTTCTATTCCATCATGCTTATTATAACGAAATGCACAGCAACGTTTTTCAGTCTTACATTAAAATGTTGTATAAAGTAATTCCGAAGAAAATTATTCTATAGAACGACCTAGTACTTTGGTTGACACATTAAACAAGTTAATTACCTTGCCAGAAATTCGCCTTCTCGGACTCCACAGGAGTCTCAAAATAAACTCAAGACGGAGCTCACAGGCGCTATGCAACGAGGCAGAGAGACGTAAAAAGCAAGTCAAAATTGCCACGTGGGGAAAATATACAGGTATATCAAACGTGTAGGCCTACAAAGCTGGTAATGATTTATTTACTTGTCGTTACTTTTTGAACAATCATATTTCGGCACTAATATTCCTTTGATGGCATCACATCTAATCTCAACAAAAACTTCGTCAAATCGACTTATATTATCAGACGCATATACAGGCAACTGATGAAGAGGAATATGTGAAGAGTATTGACAGAAATTGCTTAAGGGAAGATAATTACACCGCTGTTGAGACGTTCTGAAGCTCAGACAATTGGAAACAATAGCAACGTTACAGTAAATTACACTCCATCACACTGTAGAATTGTTTCGATATTATTCGCCATCGTCGAGCAGGTGATGTAGTAGCGATGTTTCGTCGGTTCGAGTCCTGCTTAATGAATGGTTGGATTTAATAAAGTACTATGTGACATTTGTGTTTTATCCTCAACGAGTTCACATGTAAGAACACATGATAAACTCATTAGTATAATAAAGATATGTCTAGCTGCCTTAATTATTGCAAACAAACGGCATTTATTAATAAAAAAAGGTTAATGGCATACACCTGATGTTGTATACCGCCTGAAGTATTTTCTGTTCATCAAACTAAAGGTTAAGGCACTTGGTTTTCACATCTTTTAAGCCGTATAAGCGGAGGTAGAGCTCCGTATTCCTGTTTCCTGACCGTAGGCACTAGAGTGGACGTGCCGTGGTCAGCGACATAGTCCGACCCTTTTTCTTTGCCTTCCCGCAGAGTCTCCCTTCATGGCGCTCATTGGACAGCAGGCTGGGTGGGCCTGGGGAGCCGTTCCTGACGTTCAGCTCCGAGGAATGATCCTCGGCTTCGTCGGGGATCGATCTCCGGTCGTCCGGACCATGGTGAGACGCTCTACCACCTGAGCGTCAAAGTAGGAGACTGAAATAATGAATGTTTAACATTGGTCCTCTTTAATTTTACGATGCATACAACATTCGCACTCAGTGAGAAATTTTTAACCACATTGCTGACCTTTCCTTTTATTTTTTTTCTTACGGCTTTACGCCTCGTTGACGTCGAGGTCATTAGAGGCGGGATGGGACTTGGGGCAAGGAATGGGAACGAATTCAGCCATGGCCTTTTTGAAGGAAGCATCCCGGCATTCGCCTGGTGTGATTTGGGGAAACCATGTAAAACCCAAATCTGGATGCCTCGAACCCGCGTCGCGTCGTCCCGAATGTGAGGCCAGAACGTTAACCGTTCACCCACCACGCTCGGTCTGGCCTTTCCTATCAATAAAACAGTACAACTGGAATTTAGTACAAACCTTGTTGCTTTCCTTATTAAAGAGACCAGTGATAAAATTCTCTACACATTTACGTTCATAATAACATGGCTTGCTTTACCATGTCACATCGAAATAAAGCATACGCTATTTACCAGCGGGACCACGGCATGTCAGTTTATGGAAATTTCATCTTTTTAAGTTGATTCCTTCTCTGTATATTCTTAATAGTACCCGCAACTCATTTCATTAAAGTATTTCAAAGGTACAGGCTTTTTCCTAGTTGCAGTTCTATAGTAAGTATAGATAAACGGTTAAGGATCAGCAAGTGCCCCTGCGGACTATGTTGTGTGCTGTACATACATACTGGGTCACAGCCCGATATGCAGCTGTCACTGCATCTCGAAGAATGGTCTCTCCTTAAAGGGGAGGAAAAGCCTCACACGTATCACATGGGTTAATTATTCTTTACACGTTTTAATCCCGAGTTCATAATTCTATAATCTTACAAAAACCAATCACTCACTAGTTTGCTGCACTACGATTTACTCTGATATATTTATTTAGTTTTTGGTTCTGGCTTGGCTTTACGCCTTTTCGACGTCGAGATCATTAGACTGTCAGTGCAGCGCCGGTACTCCCTGCAGCACACATCTAACCTGAAGATGGCGGCAGAGCCAGCCGCCGAAAGCTCGTTGTCTTTCTTCAACAACATACGGCGGAAAACCCGCGAAGACTATATTTCATCGATACGCCATGAAAGCCTTCGTTCTTATTTCTATCATGTATCTGTGACTATCAAAATGAAGGTCAGTACAGGACAGACACAACACCCATGGTATTGTCCGGACTCGATCCAGCGCTACTCGGCACGTGTAGCTAGTCTGCTATACCATCTCTTGGCCGTTGCACCATCTCGGTTCATGATACCACTGGTGCTACTTCCTTCCGTGTAGGTGACGACATGTTAAGCTACGTCCACACCAAAAGCAGCACAGAGGAACATGTTGTTGATGTTACTTGTTCCTTCAGTTTGTTCCCTCATGTTACCCAGTGTTTCTCAATATTTCTCAGTGTTTATGTCAACAGAAACATAAGTTCCTTGATGTTGACTGTTTCCAGAAGTAGCGGTAAAGATGAAAGGAAACAAAGGAACATTGGTAAACATTATCGTGTTGTTAGTTTGGTGTGGACAGCTTGTTCCGTTTTGCTGTTACCTCAGTTGTTGAACTCCCACAAAAATGTTCGAGTGGACGAATGAAAATTGAATAAACTTAATTCAATTATATAGAAGTGCAGAGTGTTTCTGGAACCCGTGTGATTCAAAGTATAAAGATCGGCTAAAGAAACACATTTCGTAGGTGATGTTAAGTAAAGCAACTGGTGCAGACGTAAGTGGAGTAAAACGAAAAGTAAAAAACTTAGTTGCACAGTTTTTTTAGAGAAAGAAAAAAAGATCGGAAACTAAAAACAAAATTGAGTTTTGAGAGTAAATGGTTTGCTTACACATATTTGGAATTTCTTGCGGATAGGAATAAAGTGTGTCATTGTTCAGAAAAAGGATTTAGTGGTGTACAAGTAACTTCAAAGTTTTATTATTTCTATAGAAATAGGTTTATCTCTACTCAGTTTATAATACAATTTTAACATTATTTAAATATCAGTTTGCCACGGAACCATTCCTTCCGATGACACAAAATAGTTAGCAAATTCCTGTCGAATAATTTTTGCTTCAGTAGACGCTCGTTTCTGTAATGGAAACATTACAGTTCCCGCGTTTACGTCTTTTCTCCAAATACCTGGTATTAATTCACCATTATCATTTTCTTCAGCATCAAATGAACTGGGCGGCATGCAGAATTGTCTTGAAGAATTTCTACGTCTGAGGAAATTGTGCATACAATTTTTTTCTATATTTTCAGGAGAGCGAAGTAATGGTTTTCCTAATACTCTGAATCGAGTTGACAGAATTACCAGTACATTTACTGACACTCTTCTGGCCCTAGAAAGCCGATAGTTAAATATTCTTCTCAATGATCCTTTATCTCGGTGTCCGTGATAAGGTTTCAACAGATTAGGAAATAATGGAAAAGCATCATCGCCCAAAAATACATAGGGCACTGATTCCGTTCGGTCAGGAAGAGGACCATCAGATCGTAAATAGTGTATTTGCAAATACACCAGCATCTGATATGCGCCATTGAGATCCAACGTTCATGTACATAACCTCGTAATTAGCATTTGCTACCACAAAGAGTATTCACTGAAGAATGATCTATAGTTAAAAAAAATTCGCTGCCGCTGTTGTTTGGTACTTGTATAATAATATGCTTTAGCATTTTTGCAATTTTCATGTACCATTGGGGTTTAGAAATAAAATACAATTAAAATTGCAAAATAATTCATGAATTTGAATCAGTTGTTAACAGTTACTATTGAATTTACCTGTATTTGTTCTTGGAGAACTGAAATAATAGCATCACAAACTTCTGGCACAATTTTGGATATTGATTGTTTCGAAATTCGAAATAAGTACATCAAAGATGTATATATATCTCCAGTAACTAGAAATCTTGAAGTCAGCAGCAAACGTTCCATTGGAAATATTGCGGCCCTGCAGTTTGTATTTTGTTTTCGAATAAACTGTTCAGTTTTAGAAAGCAGTCATTCTAAATCATTGCTACTCATTCGAATAAAGGTTTTGATGTGTCCATCCTCAATAAGTCCTGATAACAGATTGTCTTTTTTTAAAGAATTTATGAGGCGTTCTACTCCGTGTTGGTTTCTCTCCAAAAAACTTGGTCTCATCCAGCATTTGCAGCTTCTTTTTTTCTTTTGACTCAAAATAATATAAACTGCAGCAGCTGCTGACAAAACATCACTGTCGCACCACATACTAACTGTATTATAATTGTGACAGAACGTTTTTATTTCGCACAAAAAATAAAGATTGTTGCTCTTGGTGTAGACGGGTAACAACCGTAAACAGTAACACAAGTAAACTGTGCCTAAATTAAGTTTTCTGGTGTGGACAGAATGTTTCTGAAAGTTGCGATCAGTTTGTTTTTCGAAACGGACCGCAACAGTTTAGCAACAAGAAGTTCCTCTGTGTTCCTCTGGTGTGGACGCGACTTTTTAGGTAAGAATGATACGCAGTTTGTCTTTAATATTCAAGCCAAGTACATAAGAAGTTATATTACCCAGCAAGCTGTACTATTTAATCTAATACAGGTAGGATTCATCTGATTCCTGAAAGATAATAATAACTATACAATCATTAATTAAGGTAGTAAAAATTCCGCGTTTATAGAGCCTTTTTCATTTAACAGGTTCACTGGGCTTCCAGAATTCCTACGAGTCATTTAATGCATTTTTATACTTCACCAAAAAAAAAAACTGTTTTGGAAAACTCAATCCGTATAAAGACTGTACGTCAATCTTTAATACATGCACGATAGGTGTTTAACTATACTATAAAATTCTACATTTTGTATCGTTTGTAAGTATAATAGCCAGTCTTACTAATCTGGAGGCATTGGTTAAAGTACAATAATTGTAAAACATAATGGAATCAGGGTTTAAATTTCAGTGATAGTGTTCTATTCTTTCATGAACTTGAAGTGAGAGGGACATGTTGCCTAACAAGTTATTAAACAAAAAACCTTTTCCTTTAAGTTTAATTTTTGATAATTTTTTATGTTCAGCAAAGAAATAATATAAACATTTTTTATGGCAGCTATAAAAAAGTAGGTGTTCGAAAGACAACTGACCATTACATAATACCATTGGCCCTTTCGGGAATACTTTCAACTGTAATATGAAACAGAGTTTGCATTTACAGTATGATGCCACATGAGAATTAAAAAATTAAAAAAGATTAAATACGTCATAGTGCCAAAATTTGTTTACTACTACACTTCAGCTCATTATTCGACTCAGCCATTTCTATATGTTATAGAAGCATTCTACACTGATCAGCCAGAACATTATGACTCCCTACCTACTGTCGATATAATCCCGTCCAGGTGATAGCAGCGTCATCTGACGAGGAATGACTGCTAGTCAGACACACATATTGTGGTATGACAGAGTCACCCACAATGAATATTATGAAATAATTAATTAATATTAAGATTTTCTTTGCAATATTCAGTTATTTAAATTGTAAATATTGTAAATAATAGGGATAATTGATAGGTAAATAATTGTGTATTAAACCCGGGCAGCCAGAGTCTTTATTATTATGTGCTTCAATTTCTGCAAAACTTGCTATTCAGTAATGTATTGAATATGGGAAGTTGGAACTGCCATTTTAAACGCTCAGAGACCGGGACAATGGCAAGTTTCGCCGGCAGACAGGCGCCTTAACTCACAAAGCAGAGGACGCGTGCGGACCGTTAGTTAGAGCGTCCACCGACCTCGCACCCCCGCCCTGGTGTCTTGAAGGTCGACCAGAATAGGCGCGAGCGGACAGCAAATACCAGCTACGATATGAAACACGTGATGATGGACATATATCAATGCACCAATCGTGAACGTTTATAGGGGTTCACAGTTGTTAATTCAAGGGTTTTGTTACATGTACCGAGATGGGAAGCTACTTTTTTCGAGGAGAAGAGAAGACGCCATATTCTTCTTCGCTTGCTGCCGAGACGAGCTACAGTGTAGACGTGTCAGCCGACACGCTCTTAGCCGTCGATCAGTGACTGTGTCTGATCATATTTTTCTGGCTCTGGAGGGCTGGAAGCTGAGCGATACATCTGCCATAGACTGGGAGATGTTATGCTAATGTGGACGTTTCCACAAACCCGGCATTCGTTGCTGCAGTGGCACTGAGCTTGTCACACTACACCAAGAAGATGCGATTATGGTAATGTACCGACGCATGGGTCACAGTTCATTGGGTTTTAACGAGGCTTGCGAACCCTTAAGCGCTCCTGAGATAAGACTCTGCTCTCATCCTAAATTCACTGAGATAACTGATTTTCATGTTTAACTTCAAATTCCAAGCATCTTGCTGATTTTGTGTAAAATTCAAGACGATGCTTTTAACATTAAATGGCGCCCCTGGGATACTCTTTTTGTGGTAAATGTTAACTTCAATTTGATGGCCTGTGTTGCCACGTTGATAATATGTTGACTTTGCTAATTATTGAAATATCTAATTCAGTTTTATTTTTGCTTTTCATCGGCGGATTGTAAACGTCGGGTATTGCTTGTTTTTGTTGTCTTTGAATATGTTTAACGTAACGTTAACTATTACCCGGCCTTGTATAAGCCAGAAGACTAAATAAATTGAGTATAATTTCTTGTGTAAAATATTCATGGTTCTAGTTCACCTTTTTAGCAACCATTTAATTAAAAACATATTCATAATAATTAAAGTATAAAGGAAGGAAAGGTAGGTGTTGGAGATAATAATCACCGTGGCGCCCCCCCCCCCTTTTATACAATATGGTGCATGTAGTATCAGTGAGCGTGCTATCCGTGTTTAGAAAGGGGAAGGTGCGCGATCTATCTGAGGTTGACTCAAAAAAGTGTCGAAACCAAGTTGAAACCACGTCCAAACGTCGAGGAGTTGGGCGGCCACCCCTCATTACAGATGTTGGACGTCGTAGGCTGGGCACACTGGTAAAACAGGACAGGCGGGGAACTGTGGCGGAACTAACATCAACTTTAATGCTGGGCATAGTACAAGTGTGTCTGAACACAGTGCATAGAAGACTCCTAACAATGGGCCACCGCAGCCGACGACCCATGTATGTACCAATGTTAACACCACGACATCGGCAACTACGACTCAAATGGGCACGTGATCATCGTCACTGGACGTTGGCGCAGTGGCAGAGCGTTGCATGGTCTAATGAATCCCGATACCTTCTTCATCATGCCGATGGGAGGTTGCAAATCCGTCGTTTTCCAGGGGAACAGCTTCTTGACACCTGTACTGCGGTACGGAGAAAAGTTGGCGGCGGATCAATTATGCTTTGGGGAACATTCAGGTGGGCATCCGTGGGGCCAGTGGAGCTCGTTCAAGGCACCATGACGGCCAATAAGTATCGTACACTGGTTGCAGACCACGTGCAACCCTTCATGACGATCATGTTTCCCAACGGCAGTGGCATTTTTCAAAAAGATAATGGACTGTCTCACACGGCCAGTAGTGTGAAGGAGTGGTTCGAGGAACACAGTGGCTAGTTGAAATTGATATGCTGGCCTCCCAACTCGCCAGATGTGAACCCGATCGAACACATATGGGATGTGATTGAACGTGGCGTCAGAGCTCAAAGCCCCCCTCCCAGAAATTCACGGGAATTGGGTGACTTGTGTGTGCAGATGTGGTGCCAACTCGCTCCAGCGACCTACCAAGATCTCATTGCTTCCATGCCAAGACGCACCGTCACTGTTATCCGTGCCAAAGGCGGACATACCGGCTATTAGATAGGTGTTCATAATGTTCTGCCTGCTCAGTGAACCACGACTGAATCAGCACCTCCAAATTATTTGAATTCAGGAGAAAACCAGGTTTTTTTATGAAAGCGAAGAATTATCAAATGCCCTACTCACACTGTAAGCATGTAACGTTTTATGTTGCACTAGAGTCTCTCCATATTTCCTCATCCGTACCTTGATTTAATGCGAGGCCTTATCGGGCAAACGTACATAAATTTCTATCAGCTTTATAGTGAATGTTTAGGGATTACTTTCCAGAGAAGGCTATAGTGGAATTCTTTCGTGTTTCTTATTCCTGCACTATAAACCGGTCTTTTTTATTTTGTATGTATTTATGGTACAGAAGTCACAAGACAAACACAACTCGAACCGATGGCCACTGCACCGCGAACCTACCAAGCTAGCCCCTACGCTGCCAGCGCCGGCAATAACCGGGCTGTTGATAAGCCGTCGGTTAGCAATATAAACGTGAACCCATATTTCTTAGCTTACTATAACAGTAATCAGGGAATATAACGAAAAAAATCTACATAGAACGAATATTAAAAAAATCGTTTAAAAAACATAAAAACAGCCTTCAAAAAATCACGCAAAAAATTTAAAATAACTTTATACCTTACTTAGAAGAGAGTAAACCTAAATGGACAATATTTTACTTTACTGTTATTGAAATTTTTACATTAATTAGTTATTTTTGGAGTCGGTGCTAGCTAGAACATCGCGAAGTTCGAATTACTGAACTTTATTTGTTGTTCGAGGCGAAACGGAGAGTACGAACAAACATTCCGAATATTTTACAGCATGTCATGAGGCACATAGTGTTATTGCGGGAGACAGCTTAGAGAATCAAATTAACAGTATTTTAATCTGTGGCTCGCCCTCATTGGTCGTCCAGACATACCACTGGCAATACAGTGTCAGTTGGTAGGCTGCATCATGCAGTAAACACTTTACAGTTACTACTAGCTGACCCGGTCACGCGTTGCTGTGACTCAGTAGTTATAGAACGTTGGATCAAACTACCTAATGTAATCAAATTAATATTAACTAATAAAGACAAAAACGTTTTAGTCGATTTGAAAATTCAAAAGTAATTGGTAAAGAGTTTCGGATAGTTGAAATTAAGGACAAACGAACATAAAAAAATTTAAAATACATTTTATTACAAATTACTTAATTGAAAATATATAAAAATTGATATTTATAAAAATAAATAAATTATTTCTTATTTATTGATAAATTGAAATTTCAGTTTTATAAATGAGGTAGATGAAGTTGATTTTTAAACATTTTTATCAATTATTTTCATGATTTTAAATTATTAAAATTTATAATTTTAATTTATCAAAGGGCTAATTGGTGTACAATATTTTTGGTTAGCCCGTCTTTTGCTAATACAAATAAATTTGATGGTTTCCCCACACATAAGCAGGCGACGTATAGCTACCCATGGGAGAAACACGTATTTTCCAAGTCCAAGCCGCAAACTTACATTGTTAGGACTTGAGACTTATTTACGGTCAGAGCGAAAGCCAAACGAATCGGAAAATGAAGCCTTTTAAATGGTATTCGAGATTCTGACTCTATCATTGGAATACGTGGCAATAGGACATTTCTCCTTTGAACTTTCCAGTCAAAATAGTTGCTTCAAGAACATTTCCGGTGATCATTTTGATTACCAAACGTGTACCGTTGCATAATCTAGGTGGATTCAAATTCCAAAGTAGAATAATCGGTGAAACAATCTTTAACAAAAGATTGTGTGATGGCATTCCTGGTATATCCAAAGAATTTAAATACTCAGTTGGAAAATTTACTGCTTCATTGGCATCTACAATAGTGTCTTTTGATTTAAAAGACACCAGATCACCTGGCAACAACTGTTGTATCTGGAAGTTAATTTCGTTGACATCAAATTTTTTTGCTGCCAAAATAGCACGATTACTGAGCCAGTTATGATCTGAGTAATTATTTGATATATCACTATCAATTAGTTCATTTTTTGAGTGAACAACAGTGCAGAATTTGTCTGGCAATTTGATGTATTGTGTATTTCGATGCAGTTCTATTTCACCGTTTCCGATATCCAGCAATTGATTACAAAATACTTGTGCCGATTGATCATTTTGCAATTATACTCGCATGTTCATGGTCAAACAAAATGTTTCGACATTCCGCCATAAAAACGATTGTTTTAAACATGCGTTAATCTCATCGGCAAAAGTAGAGTGTGGAATCATGGGCGTACTTCACACTACACAGCAGGCTGTGCCAGAGGGGAAAATCTGGTTAAATGCCTATTAAAATACCCGCCGAGACAGGGATTCGAAACGGGGACATTTCGATCTCCAGTCAGAAGCTTTAACCATTATGCCACTAGACTCGGTATTAAATTAGAAATTGGATAAGCTTGGATTATTGGAATGGAGAATTATAAGGAAAATTTCGGGTCCACTGGAAAATACAGTATGATGGAAGATAAGAACTAATGACGAAATAAATAATAACATTCAAAAAATAACAGAATCAGTCAGAAAAAGGGAGAATGATTTTTTGCGACACATCTATCGCATGGATGACGCCAGGCTAACAATAAAGTACTAAAATATTTTTTTGGGATTCAAGAGGTTAAGAAAGATTTGAAACGAAATAATAGCAGTGGAATAGTATGGAAAGAAAATATTTTCGAAAGCAGATTTCGAATATGGCAGGATTCCAAGGTAGAGAGGAGAAAAAAACGGGAGCAAAATGGTCTGAAGAGAGAAAGAGAAAACACAGTGCAATAATGAAAGAGTACTGGAGAAGAAGAAGAAGAAGACAAAAAAAACAACAACAAGGAAAGAATTGAAATTGACACTTGGTCCCAAGCTAGCCATAACGAAATAGAAGAAGAAAAATGAGAAGGAAGGAACAAATAATTACACGTTTTTGAATTTATCGTCACGTTTTCTTCAATGTTATATTCATGTGTGTAACAACACAATACACAGCACTATTATAATAATGATACTACACGAAAAATTCACGAAACTGGGTTATGTCATACATAAACACATATAACGTGGAGTAGACTGTAACATAAATAAATCGAAACACAACGCCATCTACTGGAAAGTTACCCAACCTAGATAACCAAGTGTTGCGTCGATAAATTAATACATCGCCATCTGTTAGATATCTATGGAACTATAATAATAATTTCGTGAGGTCTTAATGACCTGGTGACAGGGTTTCTATTGGCTGTGTATTACACCCCTGCGCCGGAGGTAAAGGCCGAGTTAAGTGCGTATAAAAATCCCCGGCGTCACTGGGATTCGAACCAGCGACCTTTGGACTTCCAGTCAGACGCCTTAACCACTTAGCCACCAGTACTCTCAAACTTACGGCCCTTACAAATAATTTCAAACCATTGTCCTATGACAAACATTGAAAGAACATTTAATTCGAAATAATAAATATTAAGGTTAATAATCGAGATAAAAACTATCCTATCTTTTAAGTTGGACAAAATTACACACAGTAAGCCATACTTCATCAAAATCAGTTAAGTAGTTTCGGAGTTCATCTCTGACAAACATCGTGACGCGAGATTTTTATATATATAAAGATAGTATCGACGTATCATCTGTATGTTTCAGTTTTGTTGAAACATGTTTCTAGCATTAATTGTAGGTAAGTAGTAACATGATTTTTTATGTATTATTGTTTTTTATCATTTTGTTTTTCTTGCTTTGGATAGCACCGACTCCAAAAATAAATAAATAAATAATGTTAAAATTTCAATAACAGTAATGTAAAATATTGTCCATTTAGATTTACTTTCTTCTAAGCAAGGTGTAAAGTTATTTTAAAATTTTTAGTTTGCTTTTTTTGGAAGGCCATTTTTATGTTTTTTTAAACAATTATTTTATTTTTAATTTTTTTGTGGTTTTATAGTTTGTTTTGTATTTTAAATATGCCGCAGCAATTCTCATTTTACGAACTTCCTGGTAGCTCAATGGTTAAAGTGCTAGCTTTAATAAAAAATCTTTATGTACCCCAACAACTTGCAGAACGGGATGAATTGGGTGCTGTGTTAAAGAATGTGAGTTTAGATTTTGGTCCAGGCTGTGTTCGACCTAATCATAACTTCCGTTAAAGCTGCTGCTCGATAACTGAAACATGTAATATCTGGGCATTAATACATACCGCATACAAAAATCTCTCTCTGGAACATATCTTTTTGTTCCGACATCACACAGAAAATATAGTTTTTTAATTCATTTTCACAATGTGAAAGCTTAGGGTCCAAGTTGAAATCAGAAGTACATATTGATATATTAGGACACATTTATTTTATGAATATTCTGCCATGACTTAAAAATAGCTTAACTGATTTTGACGGGATTTAAAACTTGTAAAGAACATTGGAAATTAAGGGGGGTGGGGGTAAAGGGGAAGAGGGATTGGGCTTTTGTATACCAAATGTAGATTGTCATTTCTGATTGACTTTAAATATACGTGTGTAAATTTCTATTGATATCAGATATAAACTGTAGGAATGTATAAAAAAAAAACAATTAAGTGGTGTGGAGGCGAAGAGTAGTTTGATTTTTGTAAAGCTAGTGTGGACAATATTTTTCTCTTTGTTTTAAAGTATACATGTGAAAAATTCCGCCGAAACCAGATAAAAACTGTTGCATTGTGTAAAAAACATTTACAAAAATTAAATGGGGTAAGGGAGTGAGCGTTTGTGTTTAGTAAACAGACTGTAGACATTATGTTTCTCTTTGTTTTTAAGTATACATGTGCAGTGTTCCATCGAAATCTGATAAAAACTGTGGTTATCTAAAAGGAACATTGGAAATCAGGAGGGGTGGGGGTGGAAAGGAAGAGGGGTTGGGCTTCTACAACCCAATTTAAACATAATTGTTCTGTATGTTTTAAAGTACAGTATACATGTGCAGATTTCCTTCAGAATCGAATAGAGACTGTAGCTTGGTGTAGATTAAGGGGATGGAAAGAGGGAGAGGAGTTTGGCATCTCTAAATCAAATGTAGACAGGATTTTTCTGTTTGTTTTAAAGTATACATGTGCATACTTCCTTCAAAATCATATAGAAACTGAGGCTTTATATAATAAACATTGACAGTAATTAAAGGGTAAAAAGGGGGTGGGGTATGCGATTTTTCGAAAGTAGTATGCACAGTATTTTTCTTTTTCTATTTGTTTTTATAGTTTACGCATGCAAAGTTCCACCGAAAGTGGGTTTGTACAAAAATTGGGCGATGTAAATGCGGAGTTAAGGTAGTTTTTGGATTTTTTGGTCATAAATCTTCTCTATAAAAAAAAGTACATACTTGTGCCAACTTCCATAAAGATATGTCAAATGGTTTCGGCTGTAGTTTTTAACTGAAAAAAATCAAGGGGGTTGAAACGTGGAGAGGAGTTCAGTTTTTGCAGACCAAAAGTTGACTTTATTTTTCTATTTGTATTATAGTAAAAGTGTGCTAAGCTCTATCTAAACCGGAAAAAACAGTGTGTTTGTAGAAAAAATAAGCGTTTAATGGGGAGAGGGGGTGGTTTTTTTGATTTTTTGTCAGAAATCTTCTTCGTGAAAAAATACATATAAGCGCCAACTTTCATGGTAATCGGTGGCGACTTAACTTTTTATAAAGAACATTGACAAAAATTAAGGGGGTGGAAGGAGGGAGAGGGGTTGAGCTTTGGCAGACCAAATGTTGACAGGATTTTTCTCTTTGTTTTAAAGTATACAAGTGCAAAGTTCAACCAAAATCAGATAAAAATGTAGGTTTCTATAAAATTAAGGGATGTAAAGGGGGAGATGGGGTGGTTATTTTATTTTTTTGGTCATAAATCTTCTCCATGAAAAATTACATGTATATACCAACTTAAATGGAGATTAGTTAAATGGAGTCGACTGTAGCTTTGTATAAAGAAATTGGCAAATAATAAGGTGGGAATAGGGGGAAAAGGTTTAAGTTTTTTCAAACCAAAAGTTTACAGTATTTTTATTCTTAACTATACATGTCCAAAGTTCCATCGAAATCGGATAAAAAATGTGGGTTTGTATAAAAATTAAGAGTTGTAAAGGGGTAGAAAGGGTAGAAAGGGTGGTTTATCAATGAAAATCATATGGGACCATTTTGGATTTATACCCTAGCCACTAAAAAAAATCAATTTAATCGGTTCAAAATTGGCGAAGATATTGCTGAACATACATAAAAAAAATAAAATACAGAGGAATTGAGAACCTCCTCCTTTTTTTAAGTCGGTTAATAAATAACAAAAATCACTAATTATTAATATGTTTATTTAAACAAAATATTACTTTTGTTTATTGTTCTGGCAACCTAACGCGGTGGTCATACCAGGTATAGAGGACCTACAGTTTAACGTGGAATCGAAACCAAGGAAACATTCTGGCGTACTTCACATTACACAGGAAGCTATGCCAGATGTGATGATCGGGTTGATAGTCTACGAAAAAATCCGCCGAGAAAGATATTCGAACCGGGGACCTTCCGTTCATCAGTCATAAACCTTAATCACTGATCCACCAGATAGCAACAGATATACTATTAACATCAGTACGTCGGTAATGCAAACTCATAAGGTTTTACCCATCCAAAAATTGCCCAACGCACCTAAAGAAGTTATCACCTCAAAACTAAAAATCTAACTTAATTCACACCCAATGGTTGTCGAATCTTACCGAATGAGATGTACCAAGCTATTGTGTCAGAGTTAAGAAGGATAATTTATTTCTTCAAGACCTACCACGGAATGCCCGGCGTAACTCATATAATCAAATACAACTCCTAAATACTGTGGTTTCGTATGGACTATGGTGACAGAAATTAAGGTAAGGGGGAAAAGGAGGAGGGGTTTAGCTTTCTGTAAACCAAACCTCAACAGTGTTTCTATTTGCCTTAAAGCATATGTATGCAAAATTCCATTAAAATACGAATAAAAACTGTGTGTTTGAATAAAAAATTGAGAGAAAAAGTCCTGGTCGAAGTATTATACGCGCAACAAGTGGCGCAGCAGGTGGCTTCTTGCGAACTCATAGATTTACCCCCATCCAAACATCGCGTAGCGCGACTATAGAAGTTTTCACTTCAATATCGGTTGTAACCTCTAATATGTAGTAACATCTCTCGTCGTTGTTAATCCAGCAATGAGGGAGCGTCCATAACTACGTTACTCTGTCTAGGGGGTGGAAGGGGTTGAATGGAAAGCTAAGCTGGGATACGTGGGGAGGGGGGAGGTTCCAAGCAGAGCCATGTAGCTTTTCATTTATATTATTTGTCACAGTTAAAATAAGGTACAGAACTCCCATCAGCATGTGAATATCTACTTCCTTCATTTAATTATCTCTGTATGTAATTCGCGATAGTCTGACAAGAGAAAACAGCATAAAATGCTTTTGGAATCAACAGGAAAAAAAGCTACGAGCCACGTGGGATGAGGAGTGTGGTTGGTAGATGATACGACGGGCTACGTGGGGGAAATTGGAGTTTCACAGGAGGCCAAAATGGAGCTACGTAGTTCATGGACGCTCCCGAAGGCTAGGTTTGTGACATTAGCGTTACGTATACAAATACATAATGAACAAGCATAATTTTATTAGTATTAAATATCCGTACCACACAAAAAGGCGAGTTGATTCAATTAGCGCCAGCAGCAAGAGAAAAGGTTCTTTACTAAGCTTCAATTATGTTGAATTCCAGTCATTCGGGACGCGACAAGGCCCATCTCGAAGATCACCGCCGGATTTTCCCCGATTACTACTAGTCTATTGTCTTCTGAATTAGTGCACGAACTATATCCTCGACGTTTTTGAGTGTATACTGGGGATTACCCATTCATTTTCTCAGACGATGGCGGGGGGGAAATGGATCAGAATAAACGCCATGGCGACCGCACAATTACACTCCACAGTGCAGCATGCCAACCTGCAGTTACGTCAGGTTTGAATTCCCCGACGGTCTTACTGTAATTTGGGAACGGCCCATCTGGCTGCCAGGCAGCGACCCTCATTCCCACGATGCAATCTCCCTGCATGCTCCAACTTCGTCGAGATAACAGAGTATTTTCCGAAATTTTATCTCTGCGACCGAATGATAATATAGTGCACATCTATCGTCTCACGGCCATACCGCAACAATATTAAATATGGTAGCAGTCTAGTTTACACTGATACCTCCAATAATAATAATGGGTGGTTTAAAATTATTTACTCGGTGGCTGGACTTCCCACCATACAACCCTATAAAATAATCTTCTTAGCGCTTATTTTGAAGCCTCTTATTAATAAAAAAAACTGTTTAAGTAATTATCACGACATTAGCCTGTATTTATTTCGGGAAACTATAGACAATCGAAATCAGAATGGCCGGACAAGGATTCAATCCTCCGTCCTCACGAGTGTAAGTTGAGAGCATTACCACTCACTTACCACGCTCGATTGAACACACTTCGTTACTATTAATTATTCAGTGGAACAGTACGGCAGCTCTGTGCTAAGCCATCAGACACGGTCCCTATGTCTGGTAGGAATTATTACAGAACTTAACTGTAATTTGTCTTTAAAAAAAAAAACTTGAGTACATGCTAACTCTCCACGATACGGACAACACGTTAAACAGGAGTCCAGTATTACATTTTTTTTTATTATTTTTTTTTTAACCCCCTTGTCGACGGCTAAGAACATTAGAGGCGGGATGGGACTGGGGACAAGGAACGGGAAGGAATTCGGCTATGGCCCTTTTGAAGGAAGCATCCAGGCATTCGCCTGGAGTGATTTGGGGAAATCATGGAAAACCCAAATCTGGATGCCCGGACGGGGATTCGAACCCGTGTCCTCCCGAATGCGAGGCCCGAACGTTAAACGTTCACCCACCACGATCGGTCCAGTCTTACATGCACTATGACCCAGCTAACCAACCTTCGGACTATACATTCATTTATTATAATACTAGCAGAAGACCCGCCAGTGTGGCTCAGTATGCTGAGTCGGGAAGGCACAACGGGACAGGGCACGAGCCCAAGCTAACCCCCGCGTACCAGGAATCCTGATGGGAGTATTTAGGCAGCTTCCGCGCAATTATATCTAGGAATGTCCGAGCAAATAAGATAAGAAATCAGTACCAGAACCGATTCTTTTCTACACTCATTTTTCTTCCACTAACAATTACGGATTGAAGTAATAAGGATTTATTGAGCGAGAATACTTAGAATCCGACTGGTGTATGTATCATAAACCGCTCCGGCTATCCTGATCTAGAGTTCCATGGTTTCCTAGATTATTCCTCAAAATATTCCGTGGGCGCCTCGTGCCATATCCCGAAAACCCCTTCCGATGCATAAAAGATTACATATTAGGATAGGTGGAACGCCCCCTCCGCCACCCACTTTTAGTCAATTACAAAGTAATAGTAATCATCTAGGCGAATGCTGGGACGGTCCCCAATATCAGCATTATAACTAACATTACACTTATCATACAGAACACATTAAGTTACAAGTTTCGCAGACAGATGGCAATACAAAACAGATTAGGTACGCCGGCCATAACATCGGGCAGACACTCAGCTCCTCTCCCCCCCCTCACATTGGCCACCCGTGGTGGCCGGTGTCCACGTGATCCTTGGTGTCCTAATCAATAAAAAAATAGCAGTTGCCCTGTCTTTTTCAATCAGATTCTTGTTGGAGGGATGGGAAATAACAGTATATAAGTAGTAATTATCTTGAACGATTGATTTAAAAAATAAAATAAAACTATTTTCACAGGTTGATTTTTTTTTATCTGCTTAACGTCTCTCTAACAGCGAGGTCTTTAGAGACGGGAAAGGTGGCGGGCAAGGAATGGAAGGAATTCGGCCATGGCCTTTTGAAGGAAGCCTCCCGGCATTTGCCTGGAGTGATTTGGGAAACCATGGATGCCCGACGGGGATTCGAACCGCCGTCCTCCCGAATGCGAGGCCAGAACGTTAGCCGTTACACCACCACGCTCGGTGACAGGTTGAAATATGTGAATCAAATTCCATGTCAGTCGGTCCATTTATTATATGTATTTAAACGAGTCACCTCCATCTAACCAGAAGAGGGTGGATTGGGGTTGATTAACCACCATACGTTTTAGTCGACTTAGAGAAACATGTGAACCAATTTGCAAAAACAAAAACAAAAAGTTCTGAGCCAGTTTCGAAATGATGGTGGAACAAATATACAGATACACGCTGACTCTTATAAACATATAAGTGCAAATCCTCTGAAAACCCAACTAGCTGAATACACAAAAGAACGGTATACAGTATAACCTGCCCGCCGAGACCAAGATTTTTTTAGGATTTTTTATTTTTTAAAATGGTATTCGGCCTTATGGCCATTCAGCCAGCAACTTTGTTTCTCTATTCCTCAATTGTGTATATTAAAACCACCCATGTCCTAGGCCGAAGACCAAGATTTTAACATGCACCTGTTGTACCACTCTGTGTGCATGACGATGCTAAAATGCGCGTGGCAAAACTGCTGATTGATTTCTGATTGGTCGAATTCTTTTTCATAAACAAATATGAAATTTCACAAGGTAAATATGGGTGTTGATATTTGGAGCGTTTATCTGCCTCGTCCGCCTTTTACTGTTTGTATTATACGCGTTGACTTTTTTCTGACTTTACGCATTGTCGACTTCGTGGTGATTAGGGACGGGAGAGGAGTGGGAGGGAACTTGGCTATGGTCTTTTTAACGCGTAATGTACTGTTCTCTGTTATGTGTATAGAGATAACTGCAGAGATTGATGAAAACAAGTGTCAACCACTGTTGCAACACTTAAATTTAGTTTAGAGACTTTTCAGATCTTCTTTGCCGTCGGCTAGATCCGTTTTGAGTTATTTTCAATGTGATGTCTACTTGTCAGTCTGACTTAATTATGTGATCACAATATCTTGATTTCTCTCTATCAGAACAAGAGGAAACACCCTACTTAACCATGAAGATGTGGTTTCTCTGCTGGAATCAATATTTACGACTGAAAAAAAAGCGCAAATTAGTTGGTTTCAAACTCAAAAATTCCTTCCCCCTTCTCCAATAAACCAGTATGAGCATTATTTTATGCTTTTGAACAAAACGAACACAGCTATCTAAATTCTATAATTTTATGATATTTCGATGTTTATTACTATCCAGAACATTAATCTCGTATATCTGAACCTTACCTGTTTTCTTGTGTGTCCCATCTTTGCACCAGTTTTGAATTACACTCTCTCTCAACGGCGTCGTCGCAATAATTATTTAGATTCTTTCTGTGGAAAATGAATACATATTTCGTCTATATGTTTTAAGAATCATTAAGCCTCGTCCCACGGCGCGTGCTAGGGCGCCAGTCATCTTTGCCGCATATGTTAACAGGGGCGGCGCGCCTCGACCCACCGCCAGGCGGTAGAAGATGAAAGGCGCGTCCTGCCTACCACGCTCCGTGGAAACGAACCTTTATAAAGACTAGTATTTCGTTGAAAATTAGTATAAAACAAGAAAACTTAAATTTCATTTCACAGCAACGTAATCTTATCAGGCATGAATAAATAGTAACGCCTAGATTTTTTCCAGTCTGCTTTGAGAGCTCATTGATAACGTCATCTTGAAGCCTGGAAAATTTGTAAGCAATGTTGTTCAGATCGTCATTCTGGACGGACCGCTTACGTTTGCTGTCTGGCCAACCAGATTTTGATTGTGGTTTCACGAAATCACTCTACACTAAGGATGAAGTGGTCCTTTCAGAAATAGCAGCCATCTTTCTTGCCCTTTATATCGTCAACAGCTCTAGTAACCCCTCTATTGACAAATTTCCAGCACTAGTATATCTTTTTTAAGTCGGAATCATTAGACTTGGAATAAGATTGGAAAGAACATCTATAATGGCCTATATAAGGAAATATCCTGGGATTTCTTTAAATGCTTGGAAAACTCAGTTGTAAAAGCCTGGGATGGGATTCAAGCCTTCCAGAATGGTGGATCAGACATCAGACAAGTGGCTTGATTGTTCATATTGGGCACATATCAGCGATATAGATAATAAGCAACTAATTTTCCATGTGCTTCTTCCCCACTTAACGAAACTAATTCTACCATTTAAATATACTCTTTAACTACCCAATTAGA
>CM061921.1:75503040-75627793 GCA_031002005.1 Vandiemenella viatica | reverse complement strand
TATTTTGTATGTATTTATGGTACAGAAGTCACAAGACAAACACAACTCGAACCGATGGCCACTGCACCGCGAACCTACCAAGCTAGCCCCTACGCTGCCAGCGCCGGCAATAACCGGGCTGTTGATAAGCCGTCGGTTAGCAATATAAACGTGAACCCATATTTCTTAGCTTACTATAACAGTAATCAGGGAATTAACGAAAAAATCTACATAGAACGAATATTAAAAAAATCGTTTAAAAAACATAAAAACAGCCTTCAAAAAATCACGCAAAAATTTAAAATAACTTTATACCTTACTTAGAAGAGAGTAAACCTAACTGGACAATATTTTACTTTACTGTTATTGAAATTTTTACATTATTAGTTATTTTTTGGAGTCGGTGCTAGCTAGAACATCGCGAAGTTCGAATTACTGAACTTTATTTGTTGTTCGAGGCAAACGGAGAGTACGAACAAACATTCCGAATATTTTTACAGCATGTCATGAGGCACATAGTGTTATTGCGGGAGACAGCTTAGAGAATCAATTAACAGTATTTTAATCTGTGGCTCGCCCTCATTGGTCGTCCAGACATACCACTGGCAATACAGTGTCAGTTGGTAGGCTGCATCATGCAGTAAACACTTTACAGTTTACTACTAGCTGACCCGGTCACGCGTTGCTGTGACTCAGTAGTTATAGAACGTTGGATCAAACTACCTAATGTAATCAAATTATATTAACTAATAAAGACAAAAACGTTTTAGTCGATTTGAAAATTCAAAAGTAATTGGTAAAGAGTTTCGGATAGTTGAATTAAGGACAAACGAACATAAAAAATTTAAAATACATTTTATTACAAATTACTTAATTGAAAATATATAAAAATTGATATTTATAAAATAAATAATTATTTCTTATTTATTGATAAATTGAAATTCAGTTTTATAAATGAGGTAGATGAAGTTGATTTTTAAACATTTTTATCATTATTTTCATGATTTTAAATTATTAAAATTTATAATTTTAATTTCAAAGGCTAATTGGTGTACAATATTTTTGGTTAGCCCGTCTTTTGCTAATACAAATAATTTGATGGTTTCCCCCCACACTAAGCAGGCGACGTATAGCTACCCATGGGAGAAACACGTATTTTCCAAGTCCAAGCCGCAAACTTACATTGTTAGGACTTGAGACTTATTTACGGTCAGAGCGAAAGCCAAACGAATCGGAAAATGAAGCCTTTTAAATGGTATTCGAGATTCTGACTCTATCATTGGAATACGTGGCAATAGGACATTTCTCCTTTGAACTTTCCAGTCAAATAGTTGCTTCAAGAACATTTCCGGTGATCATTTTGATTACCAAACGTGTACCGTTGCATAATCTAGGTGGATTCAAATTCCAAAGTAGAATAATCGGTGAAACAATCTTTAACAAAAGATTGTGTGATGGCATTCCTGGTATATCCAAAGAATTTAAATACTCAGTTGGAAAATTTACTGCTTCATTGGCATCTACAATAGTGTCTTTTGATTTAAAAGACACCAGATCACCTGGCAACAACTGTTGTATCTGGAAGTTAATTTCGTTGACATCAAATTTTTTTGCTGCCAAAATAGCACGATTACTGAGCCAGTTATGATCTGAGTAATTATTTGATATATCACTATCAATTAGTTCATTTTTTGAGTGAACAAAGTGCAGAATTTGTCTGGCAATTTGATGTATTGTATTTCGATGCAGTTCTATTTCACCGTTTCCGATATCCAGCAATTGATTACAAAATACTTGTGCCGATTGATCATTTGCAATTATACTCGCATGTTCATGGTCAAACAAAATGTTTCGACATTCCGCCATAAAAACGATTGTTTTAAACATGCGTTAATCTCATCGGCAAAAGTAGAGTGTGGAATCATGGGCGTACTTCACACTACACAGCAGGCTGTGCCAGAGGGGAAAATCTGGTTAAATGCCTATTAAAATACCCGCCGAGACAGGGATTCGAAACGGGGACATTTCGATCTCCAGTCAGAAGCTTTAACCATTATGCCACTAGACCGCTCGGTATTAAATTAGAAATTGGATAAGCTTGGATTATTGGAATGGAGAATTATAAGGAAAATTTCGGGTCCACTGGAAAATACAGTATGATGGAAGATAAGAACTAAATGACGAAATAAATAATAACATTCAAAAAATAACAGAATCAGTCAGAAAAAGGGAGAATGATTTTTTGCGACACATCTATCGCATGGATGACGCCAGGCTAACAATAAAGTACTAAAATATTTTTTTGGGATTCAAGAGGTTAAGAAAGATTTGAAACGAAATAATAGCAGTGGAATAGTATGGAAAGAAAATATTTTCGAAAGCAGATTTCGAATATGGCAGGATTCCAAGGTAGAGAGGAGAAAAAAACGGGAGCAAAATGGTCTGAAGAGAGAAAGAGAAAAACACAGTGCAATAATGAAAGAGTACTGGAGAAGAAGAAGAAGAAGACAAAAAAAACAACAACAAGGAAAGAATTGAAATTGACACTTGGTCCCAAGCTAGCCATAACGAAATAGAAGAAGAAAAATGAGAAGGAAGGAACAAATAATTACACGTTTTTGAATTTATCGTCACGTTTTCTTCAATGTTATATTCATGTGTGTAACAACACAATACACAGCACTATTATAATAATGATACTACACGAAAAATTCACGAAACTGGGTTATGTCATACATAAACACATATAACGTGGAGTAGACTGTAACATAAATAAATCGAAACACAACGCCATCTACTGGAAAGTTACCCAACCTAGATAACCAAGTGTTGCGTCGATAAATTAATACATCGCCATCTGTTAGATATCTATGGAACTATAATAATAATTTCGTGAGGTCTTAATGACCTGGTGACAGGGTTTCTATTGGCTGTGTATTACACCCCTGCGCCGGAGGTAAAGGCCGAGTTAAGTGCGTATAAAAATCCCGGCGTCACTGGGATTCGAACCAGCGACCTTTGGACTTCCAGTCAGACGCCTTAACCACTTAGCCACCAGTACTCTCAAACTTACGGCCCTTACAAATAATTTCAAACCATTGTCCTATGACAAACATTGAAAGAACATTTAATTCGAAATAATAAATATTAAGGTTAATAATCGAGATAAAAACTATCCTATCTTTTAAGTTGGACAAAATTACACACAGTAAGCCATACTTCATCAAAATCAGTTAAGTAGTTTCGGAGTTCATCTCTGACAAACATCGTGACGCGAGATTTTTATATATATAAAGATAGTATCGACGTATCATCTGTATGTTTCAGTTTTGTTGAAACATGTTTCTAGCATTAACTGTAGGTGAGTAGTACCATGATTTTTTATGTATTATTGTTATTCATTATTGTTTTTATCATTTAGTTTTTCTTGCTTTGGCTAGCACCGACTCCAAAAATAATAATTAATGTTAAAATTTCAATAACAGTAATGTAAACAGATTGTCCATTTAGATTTACTTTCTTCTAAGCAAGGTGTAAAGTTATTTTAAAATTTTTAGTTTGCTTTTTTGGAACAATTATTTCATTTTTAATTTTTTTGTGGTATTATAGTTTGTTTTGTATGTTAAATATGCCGCAGCAGTTCTCATTTTACGAACTTCCTGGTAGCTCAATGGTTAAAGTGCTAGCTTTTTTTTAAAAAAAAATCTGTCTTTATGTACCCCAACACTTGCAGAACGGGACGAAATTGGGTGCCGTGTTAAAGAATGTCAGTTTAGATTTGGTCCAGGCTGTGTTTCACCTAATCATAACTTCCGTTAAAGCTGCTGCTCGATAACTGAAACATGTAATATCTGGGCATTAATACATACCACATACAAAAATCTGTCTCTGGAATATATCTTTTTGTTCCGACATCACACAGAAAATATAGTTTTTTTAATTCATTTTCGCAATGTGAAAGCTTAGGGTCCAAGTTGAAATCAGAAGTACATATTGAGATATTAAGGACACATTTATTTTATGAATATTCTGCCA
The DNA here is from genome assembly GCA_031002005.1 of Vandiemenella viatica. Taxonomy (NCBI): domain Eukaryota; kingdom Metazoa; phylum Arthropoda; class Insecta; order Orthoptera; family Morabidae; genus Vandiemenella; species Vandiemenella viatica. The sequence goes on along the minus strand of CM061921.1, from coordinate 75,623,779 downwards.
TGACTTAAAAATAGCTTAACTGATTTTGACGGGATTTAAAACTCGTAAAGAACATTGGAAATTAAGGGGGGGTGGGGGTAAAGGGGAAGAGGGATTGGGCTTTGTATACCAAATGTAGATTATCATTTCTGATTGACTTAAAATATACGTGTGTAAATTTCTATTGATATCAGATAAAAACTGTAGGAATGTATAAAAAAAAAAAAAAAAAAAAAAAAAAAAAAAAAAAAAAAACAATTAAGGGGTGTGGAGGCGAAGAGTAGTTTGATTTTGTAAAGCTAGTGTGGACAATATTTTTCTCTTTGTTTTATAGTATACATGTGAAAAAATTCCGTCGAAACCAGATAAAAACTGTTGCATTGTGTAAAAAAACATTTACAAAAATTAAATGGGGTAGGGAGTGAGCGTTTGGGTTTAGTAAACAGACTGTAGACATTATGTTTCTCTTTGTTTTTAAGTATACATGTGGCAGTGTTCCATAGAAATCTGATAAAAACTGTGGTTATCTAAAAGGAACATTCGAAATCAGGAGGGGTGGGGGTGGAAAGGAAGAGGGGTTGGGCTTCTGCAACCTAATTTAAAACATAATTGTTCTGTATGTTTTAAAGTACAGTATACATGTGGCAGATTTCCTTCAGAAATCGATAGAAACTGTAGCTTGGTGTAGATTAAGGGGATGGAAAAGAGGGACAGGAGTTTGGCTTCTCTAAAATCAACATGTAGACAGGATTTTTCTGTTTGTTTTAAAGTATAACCTGTACATGTGCATACTTCCTTCAAAATCAGATAGAAAAACTGAGGCTTTATATAACAAACATTGACAGTAATTAAAGGGTAAAAAGGGGGTGGGGTTTGCGTTTTTTTGAAAGTAGTGTGCACAGTATTTTTCTTTTTCTATTGTTTTTATAGTTTACGCATGCAAAGTTCCACCGAAAGTGGGTTTGTACAAAAATTGAGCGATGTAAATGCGGAGTTAGGGTAGTTTTTTGGATTTTTGGGTCAGAATCTTCTCTATAAAAAAAAGTACAGTCGGGGACAGAATTCGAGAGACCCCTCGCCTTTCGATTATGCTTCGTTCTAGACACGAATACCGCATGGGACAGCATAACTGGTAGGTGGTACACTAAATTCATGATAAAATAGACCTCTCATACCCAGCACTTTACCCAAGACTAAAAAAATGAGCCCGCGCAGCAAGAAACTCGCAGACGCTCAGAGGGAAAGTTCGGAGTTCTGCAGTAAAAATAATCACGAATATCACCATTTTAGTCATAATAATTATTTAAATAACCAAATTGATTAATTATAGAGAGATGGTAACACTTTTTTCGTAATTTTGATAACCGTTGCGTATTTTTTTTTTTTCCCTCGAATAAACAGTTAACAATTCGCTAGCAAACGCAATTATATGGCGAATACAGAAAAGAATCGCTAAATTACGCACGGAAAACCAATAAGAGAGTTTGAATGGACTTAGTTACACTTTCTAACGCTGCAGCGTTATAGAACTGTGCGTGTGACAAATACACATAAAGGTTAAGGGTAAGTAGAAAGAGCATTCACGAAAGAACTCTAATGGTAAACTAAGTCACGAAATATAAATAAACTATTCCCAGAAAATTAAATGGTGCGGAATATTAACACCTTAATTTTGTTTTCATCATACCATATTTAGAAGGTAAGCTAAACTTGAACGCAGTAGCAACAGTTTTAGTAGTAATAATAATCAACTTAGAACAGTAAATAAATTAAAAAAAAATCCGTCTGCAATGTGAATTAGCGGTTCCACATTTTAAATCTGGAAGATGGAAGTAGTAAAACTATCATCTCTCTCTTTGTTTCTAACTAACACTGATACTTCTATAAAATTTTCTGTCAAGCTTTATTTCCTGCCGTCCAAGCCCGATGGGTTATAGGTAACACTGTTGCCTGGCATTCGGGAGGACGCGAATTCAAACCCCGTCGGGGATCCAGTTTCAGTATTCCATGATTTTCGTAAATCTCTCCAGCTGAACTCCAGAAAAGTTCCTTCAAAAAGCGGTGGCTGAAATTCTACCCGATCCTAGTTTCCAATACTATCAGGATTCATATCACATTGCCGCCGAAGATATGACGAAGACAAAAAAAAAAAAATTACGTGGTGGGTATGTGGTATCCGGCTTTCGGGAGGTCGTGGGTTCGAATACCCATCTAGCCATCCAGGTAAACGTTTTAGATGGTTTCCCCAAATCACTCCAGGCGAATGCCGGGATTGTTCCTTCAAAAGGCCATGGACGAATTCCTCCCCATTACTTGTCCCCAGTCCTTTCCTGCCTCTAATGACCTCGATTAGATGTAAAGCTAGAAGCAAAACATAATTGCTCAAATAAAAATAATTACATCTCTGTGGTGTGTTTTAGACCTTTTCCTTGTTGGATTTATCTTATTCAACGGCCGAACATGGTAGCGAAGGGACTAGAGTGCTATTTCCACATGTGGAGAGTCTCTAGTTCGGTGTTGTTTTAGGGCTGGTCGACGTGGAAATCATTATAGAGAGAAAAGGACTTGGGGCATGTTTCGGGAAGGAATTCAGCCTTGGCCATACCAGAGAATCATCCCAACACTCACGGAGTGATTTCGATTAATCATGCAATACCGAAATACGGATGGATACACGAAGATTTCAACCCCTGTCCTTCCGGATGGGATGGCTTGGGCGTTACAGGGACTCTCGGTCACTGGTGCGATTCCGGCCAGAGGCATGGGTGTTAAAGTAGGTATTGTGGTATGTCTTGTATCGTCTTTCAATTGTATGAGCAAAAAGCATTTGGAAATACATCAGTACACAGGATAAACACACAAAACGGTTTAGCTGGATGAATGGCTATCGGGAGGAATGCCATTAAATTTAAAGACAATTTTATTGAACCAAAAGGCAATTGGCTGCCTTCAAAAATATCTCAAGGTCCACCTCATCTCACAAAAATAAATTCCTTATTTGGTGCCAACTAGTAACATGGCTGAGTTCTAAACACGTATTAGGATAAAAAATTTGGAAAGTAGGCGTACTATAGTGAATCTGTTTAGTGCACACGGGAGGGGTATTTAATTTCAGTTGAGTGTATAGGATTTAATCTCTTTAACATTATGCGTGGTTATTTCGTAAGAAGAAGATCTTCCTGCTGGCTCAGTTCAGACGCAAGGAGGAAGTAACCGTCCGACAAACGTTTCGAGGAAGTGTTTATTACCAGTGGCTCTGAGGAAGTGAAGAACACTTGTTCAGTAGAATTAGCTCTAATAAAATTTGTGAATATGACCATCCGTACACGAAATATGCCCATTTTCGAATTACGAGCACCTACAAATACAGTGACAGTCATTTGCCGAAAGTAACAGAAACAACTTCAAATAACATATTAAAGTTACTTCATCATAATTAGAAGACCGATGAAAATGTTGAAAAATAACATTGAACTAATATGTATAGGTCATTAAAAATTTCTGAAAATTACTTCTCGAGGATTTTAACTTCAGCATACCCTCATTGCGTCTTGTAATGTTCTACTTGCACTATTTGATTACAAAATTAATTGATCAATATTCCGTGATAATGGAGCTATTTAAAAGAAGAAGGAAAAAAAAACTGGAAGTGCACGTGTGCACGTTATTGAAAATTGACATGCCTCCATCTACTGATGTAAATATTTTATGACCTTCCGTGCCTTTGACCATTTAACCTGCTGACTATTGTGTCAGCCTTTGTTGAGGTAATGTGGAACTCTATTGTGAAGTCAACACAAGACGAACACTACACTCATTCAAAAGCAACCATATGCGCAGAAGAACTCGAATCAGTGACCTTTATTATTATTAATAAATTTCTCTCGGGCTTCCAGCCGTGTTAAGATGTTACATTTGTGGGACGTTTCGAAGGCGTCCAACTCTGCCTTCATTCTCAACCAAATATCAATCATTAAGGGCAGAGTTGGACGCCTTCGAAAAGTCCCAAAAATGTAACATCTTAACACGGCTGGAAGCCCGAGAGAAATTTATTAATATACAACGCCGTGAAAGATTACGATCTTACTTTTATTATTACTCCGCGATTCACTAAAAGTGTGTGGTGGAGGTGTATTGCTCCTATCCGAAAGGGTAATGGTTTGGAAGGGATATACGGGATATGGCAGGAGGCCTTTACAATGCGATAACAGTGTTCTAGCCCCTACACTGCTAGCGCCAGCTTAAGTATCTTGGTGGGACTCTTGCGAATGTATTTGTGAATGTGTCTGCGGTCGTGGTTTGCCAACACGGAAGACAATTCCGTAGGCCCACAGAACAAGGAAATTATCAGACATTTCGGCATGAGATTTTCCTCATCCTCGTTCAACTAACTTGCTTATATGCTACCTGAGGCTCACACAGATAACAGACGAAAGAATTATACAGGTTTAGTACCATATATCCTCGAGGAACTTTCTGAACTTTTTTAAATTTGTTTCCAGCTTGACATCTCGACTTTTGAGGTCATGGGAAAGAATTATACAGGTTTAGAACCGTATATCCTCGAGGAACTTTCTGAACTTTTTTAAAATTTGTTTCCAGCTTGACATCTCGACTTTTGAGGTCATGGGAGACGGGAATATGGACTTTTTGGTGAACTATACCGACGTTCGCTTACAGTGATTTGGAAAAACTGCAGAAAATCCAAATCTGGATGGCCAGAAGCGGGTTTGAACCCGCATCCTCTCGAATGCCAGGCCAGAACATTATCGCTCGTCCACTACGCTCAGATTTTTTAATTGACCGTAACATATAGATATATAGGAACAATAATTATAGACTGACTCGGCCATGAATCATTTCGATATATCTATTTTTGCAGCCTAGTAGTAGACGAAAAAATATTAGATCAACTAAAGATGCCAGATCTTAATCACTTCGTTTATCACGAACCCGGAAACAACCATAATACACCCTTTTATAACCACATATGTAACGTTTCAATTAGTTTTTCGAAGATAACATCATTTTACTTTTACATATCCAGCGTATTCCAGTTTGAAAAGCAATCATCCTTTTCCTTCAGAATGCAGGCATAAGAATTTTAAAAAAAGCTCCACTGCATATGGAATTAGCCAACGTCATTAACTGTAAGACTGACAGCAGTCTTTTTCCAAGACCATTCTTGCTTGCAGAAAATGCCATGGTGGCTCCCGAAGTGAGAAGAATTATTGCGCCGGTTCAAATTCCTGTCGGCTATCAAATTTCGTTTTTTCCATGTTTTCTCAAAACCTTTGCAGATTATTGCCAGGATGATTCCTCTGGAAGGCATTGATCAACTTGTTTCATGTTCTTTGTTCACAGTTCTCTCCTATATTTATTTACCTCGACAGTAACGAGGCGTTTAGCCCTAATTATTAAAAATGTTTAATGTATATAAAAGAAGAACTGATGTGCAGTTTTCAGACGTGAAATTTTAATTCCAAAATCACTGTAAAATAGAAATTTCAAATATACACAAGTTATATATATATATTTCTGTATTGACAGGTATTTGACGCATATATTATCACAGCAATATCTGAAAACTTATTTCGGATATTTTTTTAAATATTATCTTTTCTTAGGCAGGATTAGGGGTAGTAAATGATTCTTGTTTAATTTTTCTGCAGCGCGTCACAGCGCCTAGTATTTAAAAGTTACTCACACATCGATACGAGATAATCTTTGCAGTTATCATTTTGTAAACGAATCTAATCCAGCAGTATTCTTGTCAAACTTTTACAATTACAAAATTTTATTTTGATACTGCTTTGTCTAGGCTCTAATGAAGGAAAATGTAGTTTTATCTCGATGGCAGATGATTCCGAAGTCACAATACAAGGAAATATGCATCGTTTCCTGCCAGAAGACTTCCTCATCGAATGTGCGAGTTATATTCAAACATTAGTATGCTTCAGTGCCAATCGCTACACCAGCCACATCTAGAAATTTGAGTGATATTAGAAGGAGGGTAATAATTACTTTGCATGAAGAGCTATATTCAAATGGTTTTATAACTAGAATTATGAATATAAACAAATAAATTTTTTAATTTTTAATTTAATTTAATTGCAATGGAGCACAGGCTCCGGTGGCAATTTACCTACACACCCATCTTCCCCCTATCTGCACCCACCTACATTTGCCCTCTACAAATTTTATCTTTAAATTCTTTCAAAGTTTTCGGTAAATTATTCATCATTTCCTTTGGTAACTCATTCCAATCCCTGACACCCTTACCTAAAAAGAGAATCTTCCCACACCCTTGTGCCTGAAATCGAGTGCCAGCTTGTGGTCATGGTCATCTTTTCCCTTCCATGCACTACTTTTAATACCTATTGCAATATCTTTCCATGTCTCATCGCCAGTATATGCCCTGCACACTCCCATGACCCTCCTCATTCTCCTCCTGTCTTGCAATGAATCCCATTCCAGCTCCTTTATCATATCCGTCACTGATTTCATGCTGCGATAATTTCCAGAAACAAATCTAGCAGCCCTTTTTTGCACCCTCTCCTATTCCTGTATTTGATTCGTAAAATGAGGGTCCCATACTACACTACCATATTCGAGCAATGGTCTGACCAAAGTTTTGTAACCCAATTCCTTTACTTCTCTCGTACATCCCCTCATCACTCCCTCCAACAAGAGAAGAACTTTGAAACCTTTTCCTACCACCTGTTCAATGTGTCCTGCCCAGTAAGCTTGTTATCAAAAGTAATGCCAAGATATTATCGCAGAATGCAATCAGTGACGGATATGATAAAGGAGCTGGAATGGGATTTATTGCAAGACAGGAGGAGGATGAGGAGGGTCATGGGAGTGTACAGGGCATATACTGGCGATGAGGCATGGAAAGATATTGCAATAGGTATTAAAAGTAGTGCATGGAAGGGAAAAGATGACCATGACCACAAGCTGGCACTCGATTTCAGGCACAAGGGTGTGGGAAGATTCTCTTTTTTAGGTAAGGGTGTCAGGGATTGGAATGAGTTACCAAAGGAAATGATGAATAATTTACCGAAAACTTTGAAAGAATTTAAAGATAAAATTTGTAGAGGGCAAATGTAGGTGGGTGCAGATAGGGGGAAGATGGGTGTGTAGGTAAATTGCCACCGGAGCCTGTGCTCCATTGCAATTAAATTAAATTAAAAATTAAAAAATTATTTGTTTATATTCATAATTCTAGTTATAAAACCATTTGAATATAGCTCTTCATGCAAAGTAATTATTACCCTCCTTCTAATATCACTCAAATTTCTAGATGTGGCTGGTGTAGCGAAGCATACTAATGTTTGAATATAACTCGCACATTCGATGAGGAAGTCTTCTGGCAGGAAACGATGCATATTTCCTTGTATTGTGACTTCGGGGAATCATCGTGCCATCGAGATAAAACTACATTTTCCTTCATTAGAGCCTAGACAAAGCAGTATCAAAATAAAATTTTGTAATTGTAAAAGTTTGACAAGAATACTGCTGGATTAGATTCGTTTTAGCAAAATGATACTGCAAGAATTATCTCGTATCGGGGATGTGTGAAGTAACTTTTAAATACTAGGCGCTGTGACGCGCTGCAAGAAAAATTAACAAGAATCATTTACTAACCCCTAATCCTGCCTAAGAAAAGATAATATTTAAAAAATATCCGAAATAAGTTTTCAGATATGCTGTGATAATATATGCGTCAAATACCTGTCCAATACAGAAAAATATATATATTATACTTGTGTATATTTGAAATTTCTATTTTACAGTATTTTTGGAATTAAAATTTCACGTCTGAAAACTGCACATCAGTTCTTCTTTTATATACATTAAACATTTTTAATAATTAGGGCTAAACGCCCTCGTTACTGTCGAGGTAAATAAATATAGGAGAGATCTGTGAACAAAGAACATGAAACAAGTTGAGTCAATACCTTCCAGAGGAATCATCCTGGCCAATAATCTGCAAAGGTTTTGAGAAAAACATGAAAAAAAAACGAAATTTGATAGCCGACAGGAATTTGAACCTGGCGCAATAATTCTTCTCACGTCGGGAGCCACCATGGCATTTTCTACAAGCAAGAATGGTCTTGGGAAAAAGACTGCTGTCAGTCTTACAGTTAATGACGTTGGCTAATTCCATATGCAGTGGAGCTTTTTTTTAAAATTCTTATGCCTGCATTCTGAAGGAAAAGGATGATTGCTTTTCAAACTGGAATACGCTGGATATGTAAAAGTAAAATGATGTTATCTTCGAAAAACTAATTGAAACGTTACATATGTGGTTATAAAAGGGTGTATATGGTTGTTTCCGGGTTCGTGATAAACGAAGTGATTAAGATCTGGCATCTTTAGTTGATCTAATATTTTTTTCGTCTACTACTAGGCTGCAAAAATAGATATATTCGAAATTGATTCATGGCCGAGTCAGTCCTATAATTATTGTTCCTATATATCTATATGTTACGGTCAATTAAAAAATCTGAGCGTAGTGGACGAGCGATAATGTTCTGGCCTGGCATTCGAGAGGATGCGGGTTCAAACCCGCTTCTGGCCATCCAGATTTGGATTTTCATGCAGTTTTTCCAAATCACTGTAAGCGAACCGTCGGTATAGTTCACCAAAAAGTCACCATATTCCCGTCTCCCATGACCTCAAAAGTCGAGATGTCAAGCTGGAAAACAAATTTAAAAAAAGTTCAGAAAGTTCCTCGAGGATATATGGTTCTAAAACCTGTATAATTCTTCCGTCTGTTATCTGTGGGAGCCTCAGGTAGCAATATAAGCAAGTTAGTTGAAACGAGGATGAGGAAAATCTCATGCCTGAAAATGTCTGATAATTTCCTTGTTCTGTGGGCCTAACGGAATTGTCTTCCGTGTTGGCAAACCACGACCGCAGACACATTCACAAAATTCATTCGCAAGAGTCCCGACCAAGATACTTAAGCTGGCGCTAGCAGTGTAAGGGGCTAGAACACTGTCATCGCATTGTAAAGGCCCTCCTGCCATATCCCGTAATATCCCTTCCAAACCATTACCCTTTCGGATAGGAGCAATACAACCCTCCACCACACACTTTTAGTGGAATCGCGGAGTAATAATAATAAAGTAAGATCGTAATCTTTCACGGCGTTGTATATTAATAAATTTCTCTCGGGCTTCCAGCCGTGTTAAGATGTTACATTTTTGGGACTTTTCGAAGGCGTCCAACTCTGCCTTAATGATTGATATTTGGTTGAGAATGAAGGCAGAGTTGGACGCCTTCGAAACGTCCACAAATGTAAACATCTTAACACGGCTGGAAGCCCGAGAGAAATTTATTAATAATAATAAAGGTCACTGATTCGAGTTCTCTGCGCATATGGTTGCTTTTGAATGAGTGTAGTGTTCGTCTTGTGTTTACTTCACAATAGAGTTCCATATTACCTCAACAAAGGCTGACACTAATAAGTCAGCAGGTTAAAATGGTCAAAGGCAATGGAAGGTCATAAAATATTTAAATCAGTAGATGGAGGCAATGTCCAATTTTCAATAACGTGCACATGTGCACATCCAGTTTTTTTCCCCCCCTTCTTCTTTAAATAGTTCCATCATCACGGAATATTGATCAATTAATTTTGTAATCAAAATAGTGCAAGTAGAAACATTACAAGACGCAATGAGGGTATGCTGAAGTTAAAATCCCTCGAGAAGTAAATTTTCAGAAATTTTTAATGACCTATACATAGTAGTTCAATGTTATTTTCAACATTTTCATCGTCTTCTAATTATGATGAAGTAACTTTAATATGTTATTTTGAAGTTGTTCTGTTACTTTCGGCAAATGACTGTTACACTGTATTTGTAGGTGCTCGTAATTCGAAAATGGGCATATTTCTTGTAACGGATGGTCATATTCACAAATTTATTAGAGCTAATTCTACTGAACAAGTGTTCTTCACTTCCTCAGAGCCACTGGTAAAGTAAAACACTTCCTCGACACGTTTGTCGGAACGCTTTCTTCCTCCTTGCGTCTGAACTGAGCCAGCAGAAGATCTTCTTCTTACGAAATAACCACGCATAATGTTAAGAGATTAAATCCTATACACTCAACTGAAATTAAATACCCCTCCGTGTGCACTAAACTAGATTCACTATAGTACGCCTACTTTCCAAATTTTTTATCCTAATACGTGTTTAGAACTCAGCCATGTTACTAGTTGGCACCAAATAAGGAATATTTTTTTTTTTTGTGAGATGAGGTGGACCCTTGAGATATTTTTGAAGCAGCCAATTGCCTTTTGGTTCAATAAAATTGTCCTTTAAATTTTTAATGGCATTCCTCCCGATAGCCATTCATCCAGCTAAACCCGTTTTGTGTGTTTATATCCTGTGTACTGAATGTATTTCCAAATGCTTTTTGCTCATACAATTGAAAGACGATACAAGACATACCACAATACCTACTTTAACACCCATGCCTCTGGTCGGAATCGCACCAGTGACCGAGAGTCCCTGTAACGCCCAAGCCATCCCATCCAGGAAGGACAGGGTTCGAAATCTTCATGTATCCATCCGTATTGTCGCTATTGCATGATTAATCGAAATCACTCCGTGAGTGTTGGGATGATTCTCTGGTATGGCCAAGGCTGAATTCCTTCCCGAAACATGCCCCAAGTCCTTTTCTCTACTATAATGATTTCCACGTCGACCAGCTCTAAAACAACACCGAACTAGAGACTCTCCACATGTGGAAATAGCAGTCTAGTCCCTTCGCTACCATGTTCGGTCCCGTTGAATAAGATAAATCCAACAAGGAAAAGGTCTGAAAACACACCACAGAGATGTAATTATTTTTACTCTGAGCAATTATGTTTTGTTTCTAGCTTTACATCTAATCGAGGTCATTAGATGCAGGAAAGGACTGGGGACAAGTAATGGGGAGGAATTCGTCCATGGCCTTTTGAAGGAACAATCCGGCATTCGCCTGGAGTGATGTTGGGGAAACCATTAAAACCGTTTACCTTGGATGGCTAGATGGGTATGCGAACCCACGACCTCCCGAAGAGCCGAGATACCACAGTACCCACCACAGTAATTCTTTTTTTTTTGTTGTGTTCGTCATATCTTCGGCGGCAATGTTGATATTGAAATCCTGATAGTATTGGAAACTAGGATCGGGTAAATATTTCTGCCACCCCGCTTTTTGAAGGAACTTTTCTGGAGTTCAGCTGGAGAGATTTACGAGAATCATGGAATACTGATAACTGGATCCCCAACGGGGATTGAATTCGCGTCCTCCCGAATGCCAGGCAACAGTGTTACCTATAACCCATCGGGCTTGGACGGCAGGAGAATAAAGCTTGACAGAAAATTTTATTGAAGTATCAGTGTTAGTTAGAAACAAGAGAGAGAATGATAGTTTTACTACTTCCATCTTCCAGATTTAAAATGTGGAACCGCTAATTCACATTGCAGCGATTTTTTTATTTATTTACTGTTCTTAATTATTATTATTACTACTAAAACTGTTTGCTACTGCGCTTAAAGTTTAGCTTACCCTCTAAATATGGTATGATTGAAAACAAAATTAAGTGTTAATATCCGCACCATTTAATTTTCTTGGGAATAGTTTATTTATATTTCGTGACTTAGTTTACCATTAGAGTTCTTCGTGAATGCTCTTCTACTTACCCTTAACCTTTATGTGTAATTTGTCACACGCACAGTTCTATAACGCTGCAGCGTTAGAAAGTGTAACTAAGTCCATTCAAACTCTCTTATTGGTTTTCCGTGCGTACATTTAGCGATTCTTTTCTGTATTCGCCATATATTGCGTTTGCTAGCGAATTGTTAACTGTTATTCTGAGGGAAAAAAAAATACGCAACGGTTATGAAAATTACGAAAAAAAGTGTTACCATCTCTCTATAATTAATCAATTTGGTTAGTTAAATAATTATTATGACTAAAATGGTGATATTCGTGATTATTTTACTGCAGAACTCCGAACTTTCCCTCTGAGCGTCTGCGAGTTTCTTGCTGCGGCGGCTCATTTTTTAGTTTTGGGTAAAGGTGCTGGGTATTAGGTCTAGTTTATCATGAATTTAGTGTACCACCTACCCAGTTATGCTGTCCCATGTGGTATTCCGTGTCTGAACTAGAGCATAATCGAAAGGCGAGGGGTCTCTCGAATTCTGTCCCCGACTGTACATACTTGTGACAACTTCCATAAAGAGCTGTTCAAATGGTTTCGGCTTGTAGTTTTTTTTTTTTGTTTTTTATTTTTTTTTTTTTTTTTTTTTTTTTTTTTTAAATTGAAAAAAAAATCAAGGGGGTAGAAAACGTGGAGAAGAGTTCAGTTTTGTAAAGCCAAACGTTGACTTTATTTTTCTCTTTGTATTATAAGTAAAAGTGTGCTACAGCTCTATCTAACCGGAAAAAAACATGTGTGTTTGTAGAAAAAATAAGCCGTTTAATGGGGAGAGGGGGTGGTTTTTTTGATTTTTTTGTCAGAAATCTTCTTCGTGAAAAAATACATATAAGCGCCAACTTTCATGGTAATCGGTGGCGACTTAACTTTTTATAAAGAACATTGACAAAAATTAAGGGGGTGGAAGGAGGGAGAGGGGTTGAGCTTTGGCAGACCAAATGTTGACAGGATTTTTCTCTTTGTTTTAAAGTATACAAGTGCAAAGTTCAACCAAATCAGATAAAAATGTAGGTTTCTATAAAATTAAGGGATGTAAAGGGGGAGATGGGGTGGTTATTTTATTTTTTTGGTCATAAATCTTCTCCATGAAAAATTACATGTATATACCAACTTAAATGGAGATTAGTTAAATGGAGTCGACTGTAGCTTTGTATAAAGAAATTGGCAAATAATAAGGTGGTGAATAGGGGGAAAAGGTTTAAGTTTTTTCAAACCAAAAGTTTACAGTATTTTTATTCTTAACTATACATGTCCAAAGTTCCATCGAAATCGGATAAAAAATGTGGGTTTGTATAAAAATTAAGAGTTGTAAAGGGGTAGAAAGGGGTAGAAAGGGTGGTTTATCAATGAAAATCATATGGGACCATTTTGGATTTATACCCTAGCCACTAAAAAAAAATCAATTTAATCGGTTCAAAATTGGCGAAGATATTGCTGAACATACATAAAAATAAAAATAAAATACAGAGGAATTGAGAACCTCCTCCTTTTTTTAAGTCGGTTAATAAATAAACAAAAACACTAATTATTAATATGTTTATTTAAACAAAATATTACTTTTTGTTTATTGTTCTGGCAACCTAACGCGGTGGTCATACCAGGTATAGAGGACCTACAGTTTAACGTGGAATCGAAACCAAGGAAACATTCTGGCGTACTTCACATTACACAGGAAGCTATGCCAGATGTGATGATCGGGTTGATAGTCTACGAAAAAATCCGCCGAGAAAGATATTCGAACCGGGGACCTTCCGTTCATCAGTCATAAACCTTAATCACTGATCCACCAGATAGCAACAGATATACTATTAACATCAGTACGTCGGTAATGCAAACTCATAAGGTTTTACCCATCCAAAAATTGCCCAACGCACCTAAAGAAGTTATCACCTCAAAACTAAAAATCTAACTTAATTCACAGCCCAATGGTTGTCGAATCTTACCGAATGAGATGTACCAAGCTATTGTGTCAGAGTTAAGAAGGATAATTTATTTCTTCAAGGACCTACCACGGAATGCCCGGCGTAACTCATATAATCAAATACAACTCCTAAATACTGTGGTTTCGTATGGACTATGGTGACAGAAATTAAGGTAAGGGGGAATAGGAGGAGGGGGTTTAGCTTTCTGTAAACCAAACCTCAACAGTGTTTCTATTTGCCTTAAAGCATATGTATGCAAAATTCCATTAAAATACGAATAAAAACTGTGTGTTTGAATAAAAAAATTGAGAGAAAAAGTCCTGGTCGAAGTATTATACGCGCAACAAGTGGCCGTGACGGCCGCGATCTGACGCGCAGCAGGTGGCTTCTTGCGAACTCATAGATTTACCCCCATCCAAACATCGCGTAGCGCGACTATAGAAGTTTTCACTTCAATATCGGTTGTAACCTCTAATATGTAGTAACATCTCTCGTCGTTGTTAATCCAGCAATGAGGGAGCGTCCATAAACTACGTTACTCTGTCTAGGGGGTGGAAGGGGTTGAATGGAAAGCTAAGCTGGGATACGTGGGGAGGGGGGAGGTTCCAAGCAGAGCCATGTAGCTTTTCATTTATATTATTTGTCACAGTTAAAATAAGGTACAGAACTCCCATCAGCATGTGAATATCTACTTCCTTCATTTAATTATCTCTGTATGTAATTCGCGATAGTCTGACAAGAGAAAACAGCATAAAATGCTTTTGGAATCAACAGGAAAAAAAGCTACGAGCCACGTGGGAGTGATGGAGTGTGGTTGGTAGATGATACGACGGGCTACGTGGGGGAAATTGGAGTTTCACAGGAGGCCAAAATGGAGCTACGTAGTTCATGGACGCTCCCGAAGGCTAGGTTTGTGACATTAGCGTTACGTATACAAATACATAATGAAAAAGCATAATTTTATTAGTATTAAATATCCGTACCACACAAAAAGGCGAGTTGATTCAAGAGTTGAGCAAGAGAAAAGGTTCTTTACTAAGCTTCAATTATGTTGAATTCCAGTCATTCGGGACGCGACAAGGCCCATCTCGAAGATCACCGCCGGATTTTCCCCGATTACTACTAGTCTATTGTCTTCTGAATTAGTGCACGAACTATATCCTCGACGTTTTTGAGTGTATACTGGGGATTACCCATTCATTTTCTCAGACGATGGCGGGGGGGAAATGGATCAGAATAAACGCCATGGCGACCGCACAATTACACTCCACAGTGCAGCATGCCAACCTGCAGTTACGTCAGGTTTGAATTCCCCGACGGTCTTACTGTAATTTGGGAACGGCCCATCTGGCTGCCAGGCAGCGACCCTCATTCCCACGATGCAATCTCCCTGCAATGCTCCCACTTCGTCGGAGATAACAGAGTATTTTCCGAAATTTTATCTCTGCGACCGAATTGATAATATAGTGCACATCTATCGTCTCACGGCCATACCCGCAACAATATTAAATATATGGTAGCAGTCTAGTTTACACTGATACCTCCAATAATAATAATGGGTGGTTTAAAATTATGTTACTCGGTGGCTGGACTTCCCACCATACAACCCTATAAAATAATCTTCTTAGCAGCTTATTTTGAAGCCTCTTATTAATAAAAAAAAAACTGTTTAAGTAATTATCACGACATTAGCCTGTATTTATTTCGGGAAACTATAGACAATCGAAATCAGAATGGCCGGACAAGGATTCAATCCTCCGTCCTCACGAGTGTAAGTTGAGAGCATTACCACTCACTTACCACGCTCGATTGAACACACTTCGTTACTATTAATTATTCAGTGGAACAGTACGGCAGCTCTGTGCTAAGCCATCAGACACGGTCCCTATGTCTGGTAGGAATTATTACAGAACTTAACTGTAATTTGTCTTTAAAAAAAAAAACTTGTTTTGAGTACATGCTAACTCTCCACGATACGGACAACACGTTAAACAGGAGTCCAGTATTACATTTTTTTTTATTATTATTTTTTTTAACCCCCCCTTGTCGACGGCTAAGAACATTAGAGGCGGGATGGGACTGGGGACAAGGAACGGGAAGGAATTCGGCTATGGCCCTTTTGAAGGAAGCATCCCGGCATTCGCCTGGAGTGATTTGGGGAAATCATGGAAAACCCAAATCTGGATGCCCGGTCGGGGATTCGAACCCGTGTCCTCCCGAATGCGAGGCCCGAACGTTAAACGTTCACCCACCACGATCGGTCCAGTCTTACATGCACTATGACCCAGCTAACCAACCTTCGGACTATACATTCATTTATTATAATACTAGCAGAAGACCCGCCAGTGTGGCTCAGTATGCTGAGTCGGGAAGGCACAACGGGACAGGGCACGAGCCCAAGCTAACCCCCGCGTACCAGGAATCCTGATGGGAGTATTTAGGCAGCTTCCCGCAATTATATCTAGGAATGTCCGAGCAAATAAGATAAGAGAAATCAGTACCAGAACCGATTCTTTTCTACACTCATTTTTCTTCCACTAACAATTACGGATTGAAGTAATAAGGATTTATTGAGCGAGAATACTTAGAATCCGACTGGTGTATGTATCATAAACCGCTCCGGCTATCCTGATCTAGAGTTCCATGGTTTTCCTAGATTATTCCTCAAAATATTCCGTGGGCGCCTCGTGCCATATCCCGAATACCCCTTCCGATGCATAAAAGATTACATATTAGGATAGGTGGAACGCCCCCTCCGCCACCCACTTTTAGTCAATTACAAAGTAATAGTAATCATCTAGGCGAATGCTGGGACGGTCCCCAACATCAGCATTATAAACTACACATTACACTTATCATACAGAACACATTAAGTTACAAGTTTCGCAGACAGATGGCAATACAAAACAGATTAGGTACGCCGGCCATAACATCGGGCAGACACTCAGCTCCTCTCCCCCCCCTCACATTGGCCACCCGTGGTGGCCGGTGTCCACGTGATCCTTGGTGTCCTAATCAATAAAAAAAATAGCAGTTGCCCTGTCTTTTTCAATCAGATTCTTGTTGGAGGGATGGGAAATAACAGTATATAAGTAGTAATTATCTTGAACGATTGATTTAAAAAATAAAATAAAACTATTTTCACAGGTTGATTTTTTTTTATCTGCTTAACGTCTCTCTAACAGCGAGGTCTTTAGAGACGGGAAAGGATGGCGGGCAAGGAATGGGAAGGAATTTGGCCATGGCCTTTTGAAGGAAGCCTCCCGGCATTTGCCTGGAGTGATTTGGGAAACCATGGATGCCCGGACGGGGATTCGAACCGCCGTCCTCCCGAATGCGAGGCCAGAACGTTAGCCGTTACACCACCACGCTCGGTGACAGGTTGAAATATGTGAATCAAATTCCATGTCAGTCGGTCCATTTATTATATGTATTTAAACGAGTCACCTCCATCTAACCAGAAGAGGGTGGATTGGGGTTGATTAACCACCATACGTTTTAGTCGACTTAGAGAAACATGTGAACCAATTTGCAAAAACAAAAACAAAAAGTTCTGAGCCAGTTTCGGAAATGATGGTGGAACAAATATACAGATACACGCTGACTCTTATAAACATATAAGTGCAAATCCTCTGAAAACCCAACTAGCTGAATACACAAAAGAACGGTATACAGTATAACCTGCCCGCCGAGACCAAGATTTTTTTAGGATTTTTTATTTTTTAAAATGGTATTCGGCCTTATGGCCATTCAGCCAGCAACTTTGTTTCTCTTATTCCTCAATTGTGAATATTAAAACCACCCATGCCCTAGGCCGAAGACCAAGATTTTAACATGCACCTGTTGTACCACTCTGTGTGCATGACAATGCTAAAATGCGCGTGGCAAAACTGCTGATTGATTTCTGATTGGTCGAATTCTTTTTCATAAACAAATATGAAATTTCACACGGTAAATATGTGTGTTGATATTTGGAGCGTTTATCTGCCTCGTCCGCCTTTTACTGTTTGTATTATACGCGTTGACTTTTTTCTGACTTTACGCATTGTCGACTTCGTGGTGATTAGGGACGGGAGAGGAGTGGGAGGGAACTTGGCTATGGTCTTTTTAACGCGTAATGTACTGTTCTCTCTGTTATGTGTATATAGAGATAACTGCAGAGAGTTGATGAAAACAAGTGTCAACCACTGTTGCAACACTTAAATTTAGTTTAGAGACTTTTCAGATCTTCTTTGCCGTCGGCTAGATCCGTTTTGAGTTATTTTCAATGTGATGTCTACTTGTCAGTCTGACTTAATTATGTGATCACAATATCTTGATTTCTCTCTATCAGAACAAGAGGAAACACCCTACTTAACCATGAAGATGTGGTTTCTCTGCTGGAATCAATATTTACGACTGAAAAAAAAGCGCAAATTAGTTGGTTTCAAACTCAAAAATTCCTTCCCCCTTCTCCAATAAACCAGTATGAGCATTATTTTATGCTTTTGAACAAAACGAACACAGCTATCTAAATTCTATAATTTTATGATATTTCGATGTTTATTACTATCCAGAACATTAATCTCGTATATCTGAACCTTACCTGTTTTCTTTTGTGTCCCATCTTTGCACCAGTTTTGAATTACACTCTCTCTCAACGGCGTCGTCGCAATAATTATTTAGATTCTTTCTGTGGAAAATGAATACATATTTCGTCTATATGTTTTAAGAATCATTAAGCCTCGTTCCCAAGGCGCGTCCCTCGGCGCGTGCTAGGGAACGCCAGTCATCTTTGCCGCATATGTTAACAGGGGCGGCGCGCCTCGACCCACCGCCAGGCGGTAGAAGATGAAAGGCGCGTCCTGCCTACCACGCTCCGTGGAAACGAACCTTTATAAAGACTAGTATCTTGTTGAAAATTAGTATAAAACAAGAAAACTTAAATTTCATTTCACAGTAACGTAATCTTATCAGGCATGAATAAATATGTAACGCCTAGATTTTTTTCCAGTCTGCTTTGAGAGCTCATTGATAACGTCATCTTGAAGCCTGGAAAATTTGTAAGCAATGTTGTTCAGATCGTCATTCTGGACGGACCGCTTACGTTTGTGTCTGGCCAACCAGATTTTGATTGTGGTTTCACGAAATCACTCTACACTAAGGATGAAGTGGTCCTTTCAGAAATAGCAGCCATCTTTCTTGCCCTTTATATTGTCAACAGCTCTAGTGACCCCTCTATTGATAAATTTCCAGCACTAGTATATTTTTTAAGTCGGAATCATTAGACTTGGAATAAGATTGGAAAGAACATCTATAATGGCCTATATAAGTAAATATCCTGGGATTTCTTAAATGCTTGGAAAACTCAGTTGTAAAAGCCTGCGATGGGATTCAAGCCTTTCAGAATGGTGGACGAGACATATCAGACAAGTGGCTTGATTGTTCATATTGGCACATATCAGCGATATAGATAATAAGCAACTAATTTTCCATGTGCTTCTTCCCCACTTAACGAAACTAATTCTACCATTTAAATATACTCTTTAACTACCCAATTAGAAACGCAAACTTATTATTTGTATTTGAGAATCATCATTGGGAGTATTATTCTTGAAACTTTTAACGAGTAAATTTTTCAAAAACTACCAGTTGATTAAAACATGAGTACATTTACGGAATTTCTTTGATGATTTTCCAGCGTGTGACTTAATCTTTCAGATTTTGCGACCTTCGACTACCCGGGTCATTAAGGATGATCTGACCTACTTAACGGTAGTGACAGTTTCTACGTCGTAACTGAATTCATAGTAACTTACTTAGTAAGACGAGGTTAGCTTTCTGAGTGCCTGTGATCGAAAAAATTTCCACTTGCTGTTATTTAAACCAGCAGAGTCGAGAAAATGTTGGTTTACAATTCCCAATAACCAGATGTGAGTCCAAGTCCTGAGTTAAATCGAAACCTATCCGCAGTGCGTATACAGGGTGATTCAGGAGGTAAATTGAAGGAGGTGGTAGTATTAAAAATACTGAGTAAAAAAGTTCATAGAAACAAGTGTCCGATTTCCATTTGTTTTGAAGAGACGGGCCTCCAATGCCGCCGGACCTTACCCTATTACATTATTGTGTGTGGCGATGGCCGAAAAACGAAGTGCACAAAGAAAAAGTAAACACAAGATACAAATCACTCGCTTGCATTGTAAACACTGCTACCCTCATAAAAGTACACCAAGGCGTACTCAGAAGGGCCTACACACGTATTGTTGGAAACAGAGCTGCAAAGTGTGTTGAAGTCGGTGGTTGGGTTTTCGAACATTTAATTTAAACTTTTGTAAAATATGCGTGTGTTTTTGCATGAATAAACTTATCTTTGTGCTCTTGATCATTTTCTGAGGTTTATTTTATGCATAAGATTCCAGCACCTGTATCTCCAAAACGAATGGAAATCAGACGCATGTTTCTATGAACTTTTTTACTCAATATTGTTCACACCACCACCTCCTTTAATATTTACCATTCCTCCTGAATCACTCTGTATAGTACATCTACACCTACATATATACTCTGCAATTCACAAAATTGTGGGTGGCAGAGGGAAAAAAGAATTAATATAAGAATCAGTCCGGCACCTTATTTCTCTAATTTTATCTTTCCTGTCCTTCCGACTCAAATAGGTTGGTGGACGAAGTATTTCACTACACTCGTGAGTGAAAGTGGGAGTACACATGTTTACCAATAAGTTTAAACGAAACGTGCGTCGTCTATCTACCAGAGACTCCCATCCTAGTCTACTAATCAGTTCTGTGACGCTTTCATAAGGACTGTAGCAAGCGGTCACGAATCGAGCGGCTCTTCTCTGTACTTTCTCTATACTTTCGATCAACCCCTTACGAAACGGGTCCCAAATGGTACAACAATGATCCAAATGTGGACGCACAAGAGATTTGTACGCTATCTCCTTTGTTTGTTCATTACAATTTTTCAAGATTCGACCTATGAATCGCAGCCTAGAATTTGCTCTACCTACTAACGAATTAAAGCGTATGTCCCATTTCATGTTCCTTTGTACTGTTATTCCCAAATATTTCATAGAATCGACCATATCAATAACTGTATTGTTTAACTCGTATTTCTGAACAATTTGATTCTTTTTGTTAGTTATGCTCATTCTCTTGCATTTTTTACAATTTAGAGTAAGTTGCCACTCAGCGCACCAAGCCAAAATAACATCCAGATCGCGCTGAATTTCTAAGCAATCGGCCAAATTTCTTACTTCCTTAGAAATAACCGCATCATCAGCAAACAATCTAAAAAGGCTTTTCACTTTGTCTCCGAGATCGTTAATGAAAATTAAGAAAAGAAGTGGTCCTATTACACTTCCTTGAGGTACACCCGATGTAACATCTAGATTAGAAGAACTTTCTCCTTCAACGACAACATACTGCGACCGACCAGTTAGAAAATCCGTTATCCATTCACAAAGCTGATCGGATATACCGTACGCTCGAAGCTTCGCTAAAAGGCGGTTGTGTGGCACAGAGTCAAAGGCTTTCTGGAAATCTAAAAAAATTGCATCTACTTGTGAACCTGCATCGATAACTTTCATTACGTCGTATGTAAATAGGGCCAGCTGTTTTTCACATGATCTTTTCTTCCGAAATCCGGGTTGATTTGTTGTAAGCAAATTATTATCATCTAAAAAATTCATAATGTTCGAGCATATAATATGCTCCATAACTTTACTACAAACAGATGTTATAGATATGGGACGATAGTTTCCACGATCACTTCGATCACCTTTTTTGAAAATCGGAGTTACTTACGCTATTTTCCAGTCTGAAGGTACTTTTCGCTCTTCTAATGATTTACTGAATATATCAGACAGAAATGGCCCGATTACCGCCGCATACTCTGTAAATACTCTTACTGGACTACCATCCGGGCCAGGTGCTTTTCCCGACTTTAGGAGCTCTAATTGCTTTATGATACCTGCAGTATCTATTCGTAATGATTCCATCTCCAACTCGACACGACGTGGGAAAACGGGAATGCTATCCTTATTTTCGTCAGTAAATTAATTTTTGAATACAGTATTTAGTACGTTAGCTTTATCGCGGCTTTCAATAACCTCGGACCCTTCACGAACTAGTGCTGGAATATTGCTGTTGGTACAACTGACTTTTCGAACATACGACCAAAATTTCTTTGGGTTTTCTGCGAGACAGAGAGAGAGTTGGAATGAAAATCGTTGAAAGCCTCACGCAATACATTCTTAATACGTCCTCTTAACTCAGCTAAGGTTTCAAAATCGCCGCGACATCCCTTCCTTCTTGAGCGTGCGCGTATTTTTCTTTGTTTTTTGAGTAATCTTTTGACTTCGCATGTGTACCACGGTGGATCATTCTCCCCATTTATTTTCCGCTTCGGTATATCTACTTCCGTACCTTCCCTGACTATATGTATAAATCGATACCACATCTCTTCAACGGTGTCCTTTGTTAACTTAAAGTTATGGTAATTATTCCTCAGGTAGGTTCTAAAACACTCCTTTGAGGCCTTACTGAATCTGTATACAATCCGTCCATTTCCCCTTTTTCACTTGGTCATTAATTTGATAGTCGCAATTACCGCTTTGTGATCGCTTATTCCAGTGGTCGTTGAAATGTCGGTGAATAATTCTGGCCTGTTAGTAACTAGCAAATCTAAAATATTTTCGCTACCGTTATGACAACGCGTAGGTTCATTAACTAGCTGCTCGAGATGATTATCGGAGAATAAATCGAGAATTACTTCAGAAGCGGCCTGATCCCTGCTACCAGTAATGCGAACATAATTACACCAGTCGATATAAGGCAGATTGAAGTCGCCTTCCAGAATCATAGCATGATCCTGAAAACGGCTAGCTATACTGTTTACATTAATTCTTAATTCCTCGGCGATAGCTATGTCAGTATCGGGTGGACGGTAGAAGGCGCCTATGACGAGTTTTGACCCAGCAACATTGAGTTTAATCAATATGATTTCACAGATAGTATCGACGTCTATTTCATTACATGGGAGGAATTTACTCACAGCTATAAATACCCCACGTCCATGAGAATGTAATCTGTCTTTACGAAAACCGTTCATGCTGTCTTTAAAAGTTTCGGCGGAACTTATTTCCGGTTTTAGCCAACTTTCTGTACCGATAATGATATCCGCTTCTGTGCTACAAATAACGCTTGTTTGTTACAAACGCTTCTACAGTTAATTACGAGTACTTTTAACTGTTGTGACGCTTTTACGTTCCTCCTACATTCCGGTGTTGCATCTGATTGGGTTGCCCGTAACTGTATTTCGTGTTTCGGGTCTTCCTCCCTCAGCCTAGAAAAACCACCCAGTGCATTCCACACGGCCCCTGCCAGCCGTGTAGCCGATTCACGTGTGTAGTGCACACCTGACCTATTAAGGGGAACCCTACAAGACTCGACCCTATGGCGAAGATCGAGAAATCTGCAGCCAATGTCATCACAGAAACGTCGTAGTCTCTGGTTCAGCCCCTCAATGTGGCTCTACTCTGTCTACGATGCTACAGATGGTTAGCTCTGCCGATATCTTGCGGTCACTGGCCACAGAGTTCACCCTTTCAGCCAGCCGCCGGAAGGAAGAGAGGATAACCTCCGACCCAAGGCGACAAGCATCATTGGTGCCGACATGAGCCACAATCTGTAGTTGGCTACACCCCGTCCCTTCTATGGCATCCGGATGGCCTGTTCCACATCTCGGATCAGGCCACCCGGAATACACACTGAATGGACGTTGGATTTCTTCCCCGAGGAATCCGTCATTTCCCTAAGGGGCTCTAATAACCGCCTAACATTAGAGCTCCCAACTACCAGAATGCTCTTCTGCGTTTGCTCAGACCTGGCGGGCTGGGGGGCCGTCAACTCGCAGGATTACAATTGTGGGACTGAGTCAGCCTCCGACAATACATCAAACCGGTTGGACAGACGACCAAGTTCAGTGTCTTGGCCTTTAAGCCTGTTCGACTGCCCCCGTATGCGGCTTCGAAGTCTAGAAGCCATACGCTAGTCACCGACAGGCGACCGCGGCACAGCATCCAAGTAAGAACATTCTACACTGTTGATGATGGCTCGATCATCGAATGGGGACAATGAGTTTAGCGATCCCCCAAGTATCTTTTGGAAGAGGAGACCAGAATATTCATCCTCTCCATTGTTTCATCCCCGACTTTTGGGTATTGCCACCTCTTGATCATTTCCTGAGGTTTATTTTATGCATAACATTCAAGCACCTGTATTACCAAAACGAATGAAAATCGGACATAGGTTTATATGAACGTTTTTACTCAATATTTTCCATACTATCACGTCCTACAATATTTACCATTTCTCCTGAATCACGCTGTATAATAAGAGCATATTACACTGTTGGTGATGGCTCTACCATCGAATGGGGACAAGGTGCCTGGCGGTCCCCCAAGTGTCTTTTGGAAGAGTAGACCTGAATATTCATCCTCTCCGTTGTTTCATCTCCGACTATTTGTGTTTCAGAGGTGTAAAATGTAGACAATCCCAGTATTCCAGTTGATTTCGGAATATAGCGTAAAGAGTTCAACCAACATAGCCAGTATGGCGGATTTGATATTTGAACGCAGGTCCAATACAGCGGCGCAGCTGCGTTCGTATTTATTCGGCTGCGGATACTGGCGGAGGTAAACAATTCTCTGGTCGTGTGCCACTGGCGGAGTTTACGTTAAGTTAATGCCGGTCCGGCAACGTAAGCGGTAGTGCTCGACCCTCTTAAGGTGGCCATACACGATCGCTCCATCCGTCCAAATGGAGCGATGTCACTCCATTATCGCGTCGTGTGTGGGGAAACTGATGTGGATGACGTGGAGTGACAGGATTATTTGGATATCCGGTCAGTCCAATATCCATCAGTTTCGTCCACCATGCCATCAAGCCAACTGACGGTGTGTGGGGAAAACCACGTGGAGCGACACCAAGCCATCACTCCAGTCGGCTCGTGTATGGCGAAACCGCGGTCCAAACTCTTCTCATTCTGTCACCAACCACCGAGCAGACAACATCAGTGCCTTGAGTGGACTATGCACCATTGTACCATTCATTTCTTTTTCGTTTTGAATCTGCTATAGAAATATTTGTTTTGCTACTAGACAAATATTATCTTGAATGTAGAATTGAAAATAATACGGTTTTAAATATTATTAAGTAACAATTAGAACAATTATGTTTTTTTTTTTAATTACACACTAAGACTTTGTGCTGGAGATTATTGAGAAGTATAAGGACTTACCATGCTTGTAGGATCTCTAATCCTGTCAACAATGACAAAATATAAATAAATGTGGCTGTAGATCAATTGCTAATATTATTTAAAAATAAAGACATAAACGCTAACAGGGAAACCGTGTTGGAAAAAAAGGATAATTCTTTGCGGTCCTCTTTTTAAAAAGATAGTATAGTATGATATGATTAATTTTATATGAGCATACTTGTTTAAATACATATGTTGTTTTTAAATATGTTGTTTTACTACATTTGACGTACCTCTCACTATTTTCAGCCTGCTAAACTATTTAAATTTAATAAATCTGTTTTATAATCTTTTTGTAGTATTTTTTCGTAATATCACAGAGTTTATTTTTCATAATTTCGCACTTTTTTTGGACGTTTATTTAATTCTCAGGACTTTTATTCACTATTCGATAGTTTGAATATCCTTTAAATTTAATTCGGGTTCATTTTATTTAGTACTTGGCATAACTAGATTGTTGTATAGCAAATTGACAACCTATTGTTGCTTGCTTTGCCTCTTTTTTGATTGTCGTGGCTGACTGGAGTGATGGAATGATCGTGTATGTGCTACGCTTTTGGATGTCATTCGCATGGATGTCATCCATACGGATGACATCCAAATGGAACGATCGTGTATGGCCACCTTTAAAGCGATTGTTGTTTAGAGTCCAGCGTAAGCAGGTGCGATTACCATTAACTGATGCTATCCTCTTATGTCTTCTGTATATTAATAATACTGTTAAAGCTTGAGACTACATTCGGAAAACTCGGAGCTGTTTGAATGGGTATCTTTAGTTCCCAGGGTAGCCATTTCGAGTCCGGGTTATAGGATAAGAAGATAAATTGAATAATTGAGCATTTTTCTGTCGGACCTTACTGTGTCATACATTTATCACATTAACGAATTTTGAACACATTCAGAGTACCATCAGATATTGAAGAAGCGGATGAATGGTCGAATTCGAGAAACCAGATGTGCCGATACGATTGTACGGGAAAACCACGCTTCATTATATTTGACGTTAATGTCTGGGCCATTATAAACCTATGCGACTTGTCCTCTGCTGCCGTAACTTCTACCACCGTTTTACTAGTAATTATTACTATTTTTGCCCTGGGAATTATGTCTCGTCGACGTCGAAGTCATTAGAGCCGGGAAATTCAGCAGAGAATTTTTCTAAAAGAAAGTAGTGTGATGAATATTGAGAGAAGCAGAAAAAATGCAGAAGACGCATATTCAGAACTAAAAACCTAACCTACAAATTGTAATGACAGACAGACGCAAGATAAGTTTTTAGCGAAAGGCAAAGGGAACAAAATTAGATGACGCCGAATGTCCAAGATAACCCTTTTTCCGATACAACCCAGCTACCAGCACATTTTTCTTTCTTTCAGGGCATAAACTTAACAGAAATAGCGACAATACCTTAACATAATGCTTTCTATAAATGTATGGTAGGTTTTTAAAGTGGCAGCCATGATTCCGTAGTGACCTGGCAAGCCTTCACCCAATTACATCAGCCCCGGCAAAATTCCCACTTTTTCAGCTGTCTATAAAAACGTGTAACCTGTATTTTGTGTGTTAGGCGTTATTTCTTTATCCTTTCTGAAGTATTATTTTTGAGACGAATATTGGGTTCCGTCCTACCATTCACCTTGACGACAACGGAAAATCAGGATGGCCGATAAGTCAGGCCCGATGTCTGAAAATGGATCTACTGTACAACCTATCGCTCCCTTTTGATGGTCACTAACAGAAGAATTACTGTTGTCATGTTTCACTCAGACGAACTTACATGAAGTTCGCCAGTAACAGGTACGTAACAAATAAAAACAAAATCCCTTATAACATTCACCATAAACACAACTACCGAAAAAAATTCTTTGGCGTCGTTGCAGAAGTGTTAGTTAAATTTCTCTCTCTCTCTCTCTCTCTCTCTCTCTCACACACACACACACACACACACACACACACACACACACACACACACACACATAAATAAACTTAATATATATATATATATATATATATATATATATATATATATATATATATATATATATATAAACTATTCTTGTTTCATCACAATCATACCTATTTGATATTAGAAAAAAAGTTTCATTAAGGATAGGCATGCGTTTCAGTAATTTCAATAAGAAACATTTTATATAATAACTAAGGAGATTAATATATCCTAACACCAAACATGAAGTAACCAAAAATCCATAAACATTCAGATGTGTTTGTAACGGAGTTAAAAAAGAAACAGATTTTAATATTATTGGTGTACACTTGGAGGAGATAATTTTTAAATTTTAATATGCTGTACCGAGATATGAAGAAAACGATGTACTCTACGAACTTCCTCAGTAAATAATCGAACAACTTGAAATAGAGGTTACGAATGAGAGTAGCTAATGTGATATGGTTCACCAGACTTATTGATGAGAATGCAATCATCGGTTTCGATTTCTTTAATATGGGTCTAATAAAAAAGAAACAATTTCCATTTTTATTATTCTGGCTTTACGGCTCGCTGACATCGAGGTCATTACAACCAGGAACGGGAAGGATTTCGGCCACGGCCTCTTGAAACAACCATTCCGGTATCGGCCTCGATTTATTTCTGGAAATTGCGGTAAACCGAAATCTGGATGGCCGGACGAGGATTCGAACCCACGTCCATCCGAATACCAGGCCCTAGCGTCACCACTCACCTGTCACGAAACAGCACGATTACATACTCAACGGTGATGGTGTAACTCACTGAGAATGATCAGTAACTGTGTGCATCACTATAAAAATTACACAGTAAATATATCATTAAAAAAAATGAGCAAACGTTAAAAATACTCACCCTTTCTGACCTTATTTTTATCTTAAAGTGTGGAACTAATTGTAGCTCGTTTATCATTATGTTAAGTGCATATATTACTAAAATATTTTCAGACTTTTAGTAGATGAAATTAGAATGTGTGCAGACAGTTATTAGTTAACGCGATTTAGGAAATTTTATTCAACCACGTTACTCTTGCTTTTTATTCACACTCTCATTTTCCAAGATTGTCATCACTTGTTGGCACTAACAGCTTCTAACGAATGTAAAGTTATAGATCACTTCGTTTGGAAGATACCCAACATACGTTCAAAGGGCCAGAAATATATTCGCGAGATTCTGCCAGCTTATCTCGGACACGAATAATGATATATTGCATTAAATACGGCCAAAAATTAAAACATTAAGAAGGCTAACTGCAGTGGGAAAATCTCGTCCAGTTCTTTGAAATGAAATCAAAGTATCTTTGAGGTTGCGTACGTAGTCACTTGTAGATGCGTGTTACTATTTTCCAATGCACGATACACAACCTTTCTGATTTAAATTAGCAAGTTTCATCTGATCGACAGCTAGACCACTAGAAACGCTTTAGAATAAAGCGGGAAATACACCATGGCCATTAGAGACCGGATTATATGCATTTGCATGTTAAGCCCATTTTCACCGATTATTGCATATGTTACCTAAAATCAAGTGATGATCCGTACTTTCGCTAAATTTACAATATTTTTCGGTAGTGTACCTAGTTAATAAATAGAATCTTACGGTGTAGCCGCCAAAACCTACTAGTAGCACAGCTCTTAGTCTACGATGACTCCCTGAAGAACTTTGATCGAGGTTTGGGAATGTAAATAAACAGATTTTATCAACAAATAAAACTTTTCTTAAGGCATGTTCTCGTAATAATAACTATAAAAAAAATTGCTGAATGTGCCTTTACCTCCGGAACCAGTGGTAATTCGATGGGCAATGTATGTTGAAGCTATACTGTTTTACAATGAACATTTCGAGGCCATTGAAGGTGTAGTAAATGACTTTGATAATGGAGAGACTGTTACAGTTTATCAGTACAAGGAAGCATTTGATAATTCTAGTATTAAAACCATAGCTGTGATTAGCATTTGTTTTTCCCACATAACTGCGAGTATTAAAAATCTTGAAACGCATAGTTTGATGTTGACTGAATCTGTTCAGATAATGAATAAAATCCACATTGCCAGATTTATTCCTGTGTAAACTTAGAGTTTGAACATATTTTGAACAATAACCCAGGTTTTGAACCTTTGTACCAAAATGATAGTTTTATTAATGGGCCGGGTGAACTTTTTCCTGAAACAATGACTGCTAACACAGCACCCAAATTCAAATACTGCCCAGTTACATCAGTGAATGTGAAACGGTCCATATCCACTTGAGAGATCGAAGAAACATTCTTACTATTGAATATTTGGAACAGTACCCGATTGTTTACGTTTACAGAAGAAAAAAAATGTTAAATAATTGTTAACTATAGAATTTATAAATCTTATTCAACTACTTACAAATTGCAATCTGATTTTTAAATAAAAAAATCCAAAAATTATTGTTTTTATATTATATAATGTTGCATATTTTGGCACTTTTGACACTTTTCGTGCATATTTTAAGCATTTTTCATATATATTTGCTTGCATATTCCTAGCTTTTTGTGTTGCATATAATCCGATCTCTAGTCATTATGAATGAACCATTATTGTGGAATGCCTTCGGGAAATCATGTAAAATCGTTGTATTCAGTGGGCCTCCTCAGCGACAGACTCAAACTTTATAGGCCACACACAAAACTCCGTCACTTTCCTCCTCTTTGTCTTGTTTGCAATTAAAGCACACCAGACTGCACTAATTTCAGTGTAGCATTCATAGAGACATCAAGTATTTGTGAACTATTAATTGGATCTTATGACAAAAAACACTATTGTGTGCATCTTGTCATAACCTGTTATACTTCCAACGACAGTAGCATTACAAGTTATCTGAACTGTAACCCTTCACTGAAAAGTTGATCAAACAAGTGAACGACGCTCTCTTTCAATTAAATCAAACTTTTAATCTAAAAATATCAAAACGTATGCATCACATCTACAACCAGCATTTTAGTTTTAAGTGATCCACAATCAACGTGGTAAGCATCTTTACTACGTCTGTCCATTTAACCATTTTTCTTGTGAGCAATATCAACTGCCGAACGAATTAACCTACAGATTGTATGCATTGCGTAACATGTGAAGTAACAGCGTTCTCCGAGTTGAATGACAATAAAAAGCAAAACAGTTTTGAGGCTTTTTTCCAAAACAGACAGCAAAGTGTTGAAGATGACGATTGCGGAGATATAATAGAACACTTGACATGGAGAGAAGTCGAAGATGCACGAAGGTAAATGAAGGGTGGCAAAGTATCTGATGAAGAATCAGAGGACATTATAAGAACAGCGGGTGCTGTAGCAATACAGAGTGCTGAGATTAGAGTGGAAAGATAAAACAAATCCAGAAGACTGAAAGAGGGATGATATTCAAGAAGGGGGATAAAGGCAAATGTCAGATTTACAGAGGAATCTCTCTTTTGTGCCAAACCACAATAATAATTGTGAAGATAATGGAGAAAAGGATAAGGGGAGTGTTGTGAAGTGAACTACGAGAGGATCAATATTGCTTTAGACCAGAAAGGTCAACAGTGGACTTAATGTTTGCAGAAAGGAGATAAAAGATAGGTACTATGAGTATAGTAAGAACCTAATCCTGGCATTTTTTGACATTGTGAAAGTATATGACAGGATTTCGAAACACTGTATATATTTTCAATCCAAAGTTCTGGAAGCTTTAAAGTTAAAGGATTTATAAGTGATTGGTTGAGAGAGTTAAGAGCATGTAAGAGGTATGTGCGAGTTGTATGAAACTTGTTTTGGTTAGATCATGGTTCAGATAAGACTACGGGCTCAAGCAGAGAATTGCTCTCCCCCCACTTCTGTTCATTTCCGATATGGATAAAATAACAAAGAAGGTTGGAAGAAAGATGGGGGAGAAAAATAAAAGTCATAGTGTATGCAGATGAAGTAATGGTTTGAGTAAACTGTGACTCAGAAGTGCAAGAACAGCTGAATGCGAAGCAGGAAGCAGTGAAATGTTATAGAATGCAAAAAAGAGTGAAGTGGTAATTACTACTCCAAAGAAGGATAGGGGTAGTCGGGATGTCATATGGGTAAGTGAGGAACGGAAGGTAGTAAGAAAAGTAAAGTATGTGGGAAGTGAGGTAGAAGAGAATTGGAGAAACAGAAAGGATGTGGTAGAGTACAAGAATTCTACAGAGGTATCAGGGTCCCAACTCGGAGCGGGAAGGTATCACAAGGATTATTTACAGGACTTAGTTTGTGCAAACACAAGGTTCTGACAAAAGAGATTAGAGTAATTCAGACCATACAGTTGCAGTTTCAGAGGAGCAAGACTGATGAAACGAGACTGAAATGAACATGTCGGAATGAGGATGTGATGAAGGATGTTAAAGAGTAATCTGCAGAGGATACAACTTAAAGATGAAGACTTCAGTGACGAAAGGATCCGAAAGAGAGTGTCTAATTTGAAACTGGAAGGAAAGAGACCTTGAGGAATACCACGGGACAGGAGGATTAATTAATTAGAAAAGAGTGTATAAGACAGAGCAGCAAACTGGAATGTAGTAGAAGAGAAGGAATGGTGGAAAGACAAAAGACTCTCCAGAAAAATGTATTCCTAACGCACCCGGCCTGAGACTGGAAACTGTCAACGATGATGATGACTACTTTTTCCCAAATACTTTTCGTAAGTCATAAACTAACATTTTGTCTCCTTAAAACAGCACCACGTGGATTATTAGAAAAAAGTTTCTTTCTCTGTCTTACGATTAATTTCATTAATCAAATCATTATCATACGTTTGAGTTAGTACTAAAAATCATAAAATATATTATAATTTAAGACGCTTTGGATTGCCCTCAGTGCCTCAGTATATTAAATATTTAATGAAATTCTATGATGTTCAGTGAAGCAAACCCCTCCCCTTCGCTCCTCTGGTTGAGTGGGCGTTCACGGGTCACGAAAACACAGAGCCTATCAATTGAACGGTAACATTCGCGAGGATATGGATTCGATACCTGGTCAGATCATCCAGATTTAACGAACGCTCCAGGAAAACACCTGGATGATTCTTTTACTAAAGCTATGGCAGATTTCCTTCCAGTTATTTGTCCATCTTCCTTTCTCGTCTATAGACATCGTCATCGGTTAGTAGTAATGCCGCCAATAGATAACACAACTATGAAAAGCCGGCCTCGGTAGCGTAGGGGCTAGAGTGCTACCGAAGGCCGCCGGTTCGAATCCGGCCGCGGGCATGGATGTTTAAGTGTTGTGAGTCTGTGTGAATGACCTGTCCGTCCTGTGGCGTCCATACATTGGAAAAATACAATATATATACTGGATGACGATTTACACACTGAAAGCTATAATAATTACATAGAGCTGGCTGTATGGCCTCCGTTGCCAAATGCCATAAAAAAAAAAAAAAAAAAAACTATGAAAAGCACTTTCCTTTCTATCATTTAAATTCTAACCAACACTCTGGCATGACATTCGGGAGGACGCAGGTTCGAATCTCCGTCCGGGAATCCAGTGTTGGTTTTCAATTGTTTCCTCAAATCACTCCAGTCGAATGCCGTGATGCTTCCTTTAAAAATGCCGTGGCCGAATTTCTTCCTGTTCCTTGCCCCCCCCCCTAATCCTTTCCCGCCTTTAATGATGTCGAAGTGGCGTAACGCCATAAGCAAAAAAAAAAATCTAGCCGTTGTCATCAATTTTGTATTGTTCGCCCTATCCATTGACTAATTAACCATTCCGCCAGTCAAACACACTCAATCCCAAGAAATTAATAACCTTACCAACCCCGGCAGCATAGGGGTAGTGTACTTGCTTCTCATTCCAACGGTCACCGTTTCGTTTCCGACATCGTGCATGGAACGTTTCAATTATGTGTAGTGTCCGACTTGTCTTGTCTGAACTTCAAGAACAAATATACTACGGAAATACAACATATAAACGTAGCCAAATGCCATTAAAATATGTTTTCCAGCAAACTCATTAAAAACGTTTAACCCTCATTCAGAAGCGGTAGAAAAACATCAGTAAACATAGTACACAGGCCAATGGCAGGGCGAAAACCCACAGAGAGGAGATTTATAAAGTGGTTATCATTACTCGTGATAGTGTCTAGCTCCCCAAATAGGACTTGTTGGTTAGAACACTAGACTCTTTCAGTACGTGGTATTTCGCCAGTGCGGTATTGGTGCGTGGTATCTAATCGCAACATTGTAAACAAAAGGCCAGCGTCAAAACCAAATCACACCGCGGCACTATAGGAGTAATGATAAACGACACACCGAGCGTGGTGGGTGAGCGGTCAACGCTCTGGCCTCGCATTCGGGAGGACGCCGGTTCGAATCCCCGATGCAAATGCAGCGATGCTTCCTTTAAAAAGGCCATGGCCGAATTCCTTCCCGTTTCTTGTTTCCAGTCCCATCCCGCCTCCAATCACCTCGACGTCGATGATCTGTAAAGCCATAAATAAAAATAATAGTAATAATAACCCCTGAAATCGAGACGCCTGTCGGATAATTGTGTCTTCCGGAAAATAAGCCCATATTCACCCTTGGCCTCGCATTTAGGAGGACGCGGGTTCGAATCCCCGTCCAGCCAATCAAATTTGAGTGTTCCATGATTTTCCCAAATCACTCCAGGCGGATGCCGGAATGGTTCTTTCAAAATGCCATGGCCAAATACCTTCCTGGTCCTTATCCCCAATCCTTTCCCACCTAACGACGTTGACGTCGATGAGGCGTAAGCCAGAAGCGAAAAAAAGCACGTGACCTATGCAAATAAACAAAGACATCAAGTGGAAAAGAAATGGCCACAATACCTCTGTATCTGGCCTAGTATGAATCACACAGGAATCACGGATGTGATTTTATTTTTTTGATTGGAGGAAGGAACGGGAAGGAATTCGGCGATGTCCTTTTGAAGGAACCATCCCGGCAATCACCTGCTGTGATTTCGGGAAACCATAGAGAACCGAAATCTGGATAGCCGATTGGGGATTCGAACCCACGTCCTCCTGAATGCCATGTCCGAGCGTTAATGCTCACCCAACATACTCAGTACGCGGGTCTTCGTTATAGCAGAAAACCACGTATAAAAAAAATGGTAGAGCTGAAGGTCAAGTTACGGGGTTGTTATAAAATTCAGGACTTACAGATCTACAAACGAGACTACATAAATCTACGAAACCGCTCTTCTAAAATTGGTCTAGGTGTCTTGTATATGGATCAAATGGCAATTGCTTTTTCTGCAAGTCTTATCTGATTGGTACAGAACCTTAATGTACTGTGTTGCTCCTTTCAGTGCTATGCACTGGAACTAAAAAAAAAAGAGCCGGATCCAGGAAGTGCAGACAAAAAAGGAAGATTGGCATTTGGCTTCAAATCATTAGGTAGACTGAGTGTTCCTCCTTCCACATGTCACAAGCCACGTCATGACACATTTACAAGGCACCAATATCAGACGAGCTCAATGTTACGCCACTATAGCTGAGTTTGGTCTTAGGTGCATATTTTTTACTTAAGAATACCATTTAACAGGTCAAGCCACACATCCAGCTTCAATGTTTACAATTTATACAATTAAGAAGTACATTTGTACAATCTCAAAATGTTTGTGACTACAGAAGTGAGGAAGAATACAGGACGAACACAACAATTAATTAAAACTTCTAATGGCCTTTGAAGGACTCGAACCGGCAACCCTCGGCGATGACTTCACTACCTGCAATCTGGTTGCCGTATCTTAAAAAGGAACCTCGAGCTCTGTCTACACCAACCCCAATTGGGGGACAATCTTTCTTTACCTTTACTTGTTACTTGAATTCAGATCTCATCAAGGTGTGCTATGTGTTTCTTAGGAGACTCTACAGAAAAGGAAGAATCGTTTCGTAAATGCGTACTCCAGTCCTTATCGTCTCCATCCCTCTGCTAAACAAAACTTGTTGCTATCTCTAATACAGAAATGGTTATGCACGAGGGAGGAAAGCAACTTCTGGCGTAGTCATTAGAGACATAGCCTTTCACCTACATGAACAGGATATTCAGGATCAATACAACCATATATATTATTTCTAAAAGTATTTTGTTACCAGCTACATATCTCTGTTCATACATAATAGAATTCGATAAATGAGGTATCATTTTAAAGATTAAGGTCTGCACTTTTGTAACACCATAAAATAAGAAAGCAGTTTTTCAGAATTCTTCCCTTAAAAGTATTAACTATCAAGGTCACGCATATGAGAAAGTTCAGAGTCACGCCGCTAGGATTCGCTAGGATTGTTCGAATTACTACTAGATAGCAGCATCACATATCATAGAGATGTCGGTAAACTATGTGTGTTTTTTATAATAAGGAGCTTTTCGGATATTTTTTCCAACTAAGGAAACATTTGTTTTTTTATTTATATACAATTTTTAGGTTAACACTTTACTCACAAAATTTTCGCACAGGCTAAGATCAAAATACCGCTATATAGCAGCACTACATATCACAGAGATATAGATATATTGTGTGTGTTTTGTTCAGCGTAGTTGTACTCCAGTGAGGTCTGTGACAGTTGTGCTTCAGGTGTTTACGTCACAGTAGAGAGCTGCAGAACAGCATACATAAGGTGAAATCAGAAAGATATTGCTACAAATGAGCCGGTACTATAAACAACCAACCTCGGTGTTCATCGTATTTTATTCGCGAAATTTTCGCACCGGTCATCTAGTAAAAGCAAAAAGCGACTAATTCGATTACAGATGTTAGGCAATATTAGAAAAAAAATGTAGCTACAAATAGTACTGAAACCAACAGCAACTCGGTGTTTAGCTTCTGATGAAAGAAATTATGAGTCTTTAACTGTTAATTTAAGTAACTGTTAAGTTTTGTGTGCCATATGAAATGTGATTGTGGCGCCGTGTCACCAGGAAGTCAGTTATAAGCTGGAGACTGTTATATCATGGGAAGATTATGAGCGAAGTGTAGAGAATACGGCTTCCGCAGAGTATAGTGATGGGGAGAATGAGCGTAGGTGCTGTCACGAAGCCAAGAGTTACCCAACTCGAAGCGTCTCTGTCAGCTATTCCCGGCCGCCTCGCCTGCCACACAACGCTATTTCTGAAGGTCTTCAAAGCATCCACGATTCGCCACAATCACAACCCACGCGGCTCCATCTGCTTTAATCATAAATACGATAAGCTCGTAGCAATTCTCGTACAAACTATCAGAATTCTGGGACACGTATTTCTTTTCATTACACTGGTACTTAGTATTAATTCGGTTGTTTGAAACTAAACGATGTGTTTGGCTCTATTGTATACTATAGTAAGAGTCGTACTAATTCATTGCTACAGAGGCAGTATGGCCAGTTCCTTTTCTAGCACAATGAGCGTCTGTGATGTGTATGAACCACGATACTGAAAAGTAAGATATATTTTTGCGAAAAGGTGCCAAGGCCTATCAACATAGTCCTAAGGACGACTTATCCTGAACACTAACGCATGCCTTCACTCGATATGCACTCTCGATCGATATGCGATTTCTGACAGACTATCTTGTGATAACGATAGTTACTGGGCTCTGCCGTTTAAGTCAAGAAACAGGTTGTGTAAAGAAAGATATATTTCTAACAGTACAAAAATTTGATTCATTCTGGAATAGCAGGATTCAATATCGGTCATATAGTCCTGATTGTGTGTTTCTGTGGAATATCACATAAAAAGGTAAATGGCGTTTTACCTTAAAATAAAGCTCTTCAGCGATACACTTTGCACGAAGCAGATTTGCTTGTTAAATATGTATTTTTGAAGGAAAACGTAATCTACAATACCTGTATATCTCTAAATCAGAGGTACGCATAGTTTTTCCTACCACGCCCCCCCCCCTTTCGTACGCCTGTCACAATTTTACAATTAACAAGCTAAAAATTGTAAGTATGAAATCGAATATATGTCTTTACTTAAATTTTTGCTTGTAGAACAAAAAATTTTAAATTTCTTGAAAAAGGTAAAAAATTACAAATTTGAAATTTTTCTGGAAAGAAGTAAAAAAAGAAAAAAATTAATGGGAAGAATGAGCTAGCATTTCTTCTAGCTCATGGTTAAATCATTGGCAACATCTAACTTGCTTTGACACATTTTTTTAATTGCGACAAGAGCAAAAAAGCTCTGATACGCTGGGATACACAATACTTGACTCAAAATTTCAATATATCAATTTTATTAAAATCGTATTTAGTAGCAGCATCATCTCTTATTTCCGAAGCTTGCTTTTAAAGTACTACATTGATAATTACAGTATGTGATTGTTGTATGTCTTTAGTAATTGTAACAAGGAAATTATTCAGTTTTTTACAGCAAGTTTCGTGATTTTGCGTGCATGTTGCAATGTCAGATTCGCAGCTATGGAAAAATAGTGCATCAGAGGTGTTCTGTCCAACAACCGCGTAGGAGATGCGTCGATAAAAATTTTATCAAAATGAGATAGAAGATATAAATAGGGAAGCAAAGTTAGAGCGTGGACTTTCACGAATTGCCAGCGCAGAAGTGTAAATGTGTGGGAGAGCCATTTTTAAAAAATTGGGGGCATCCATAAACTACGTCACTCCATTTTGGCCTCCAGTGAACCCCTCCTCCTCCCCCAACGAAGTCCGACGTGGCTTTTGCCTCTACCCTCCCCCCCTCCCTCTCCGCGTGGCACGGACTTATTCTCTTATTGATTCCAGAAGCTTTTTGTGCTGTTTTCTCTTGTCAGACTATTGTAAATTACATACGGAAACAATTAAAAGACGAAAATAAATATTCACATTCTGTTGGGTGTTCTGTACCTTACTGTAACGGAGACAAATAATATGAGTGAAGAGCTGCAGGGCTTGACTCGGACACCCCCCCCCCCACTCCCAATCCCGCACCACCACCACGTATTACCCATCGTAGCTTTCCAGCCAACCCCTCCTCCCCCTACGTAGTTTATGGATGTCCCTTGTCAGTGTAGAGAATTATGTGTGCGTGGCTGCGAGCTGAATTTTTCTGAGTATGTTATTTTGGTAAGTTATTAAGGAGTAAGTTCGGGTCTTCTACTGTTTTTTTCCGTAATTGAAGACTTTCCAACAATCGCTCCAAGTTAGATTGAGTTTTCGTAGAAGCAAAGTAAAAGTCTCTTGTTTATGTAGCCAGAAGTAACTGTGTATGAAAAAGCTGATTGGTGAAAATTTATATCTGACTAATTGTTTTCATTTATTAGTTTTGAGATCTTTCTGACCTTTTTTAAGCTACAGAGGATGGTCGGAAGAAATCATCGACTGAAGGGGAACTACAGGTGTATGATTTTCACTTTATGCTCCCCAAGCAAGGCGCAAGTGAGCCCACTTGAAGAAGAGTATTGCAATTGAGTAGATAGCAACAGGACTCGCAGTTTTTTGCTGCTCTAACTGCCAGGATTGCGTTGTGTTCTGGCATGAGGGATTAATTATATTTACAGACGTGTAATTATAGTTTTGAATGGCTCGAAGTGAGAGATTTAATACTATTGATAGTGTTACAAGGCCTCTGCCGACATTTCACGTTTTCACAGTTACAATTTCTCAGTACTAACAATGACGTCTCAGAGGAAACTCGCTAAATATGTGATGTTCGTATAAAGGTTTTAAGTTCTAAGGCCCAATTCACACATAAGAGACTTGGCGCGAACGAGGCGCATTTTGAAGTCGCTCCTATGTTAACAAATCGAGCAATTCACCCAGAGGTGGCGGGACAGGGGCGCGCCCCTTTGAAGTCCACGCCACGTCTCTAGGAAGATTTTTTTGTGTGTTGACTTTTTGTGCATGTCCCGTTGCCGTAGCAACTATACTGCTATGTGTCTGGGATTGTTTGGAATTTTGGGTTCTCTTTTATTTTCGCTTTAGCAGGTAAAATAGCTGTGGATGTCTGAGACATCCTAATATTAAAAACCCCTCCAGGTTTCAAATCATTTTTTGTTTTCACTTAAGATCTGTTGGACGAGATGCCTAGGCTGCTGGTCTCGGCGATTTCCTGTAATTTTCATGTGGTTCAGCGACTGGTGATACTGGATCTTAGTTCCTGTGCTGAACTGTTTTCTGCTGGGCCGCTGCTTGCAACTTCCTCCACACAAGGCAACCCCCATAACAGGCCGCCTGTTCGGCACCACAGTTCGCACACGTTGGTGTGTCTCCAAGTTGACGCGGATGCTGTGATTTCCAACACAGCGTAAACACCGCACATGGCCTCGACAATTTGTTTGTCTGGTGCCGGAACCTCCGGCAGCGGTAATACTGGATGATTTCGGGTGATTTCATCTTTAGGGCGCTCTTGGTGCTTCAGTGTCTGAGTTTCTGGTTGGGTGGCGCTTGTTCTTTGGCCACTGGATCAGTTTTGGAGTGGCTTCGCCCGGAATCCGGTGGGGTTTTTCCGTCATTGTTGGCCGAGTTACGCCAGGATCCTCCACTGTATTGATTGGTTGCTCCGCGTTCAGTGGTGGTTACTCTGGCTCCTCGGTGCCGTGCTGGTTCTTCTGTTCGCCGAGACGTGCAATGGCACAGTGAAATAACGCGTAGCGCGGACCTCCAAGTGGCGCGTTTTCTTGATTATCGAAAGGCGCGGTTTTCTAAAGTCACTGAGAATTTTCCTGAATTAAATGATTTTGAAAATTAAATTATCGCATTATGTCTGGATTTCATATCATAATATTTTCAAAGAGGCAAAGAGCGAAAAATACTTATGTATTGTATTCAAGACCCTAAATTATTAAGTTACTATACTGTAAGCACATTATACAGACTTTCTTCCCTACACAACCTCATGCTCAGTAATTCTACGATCGCTTGATAACTGGTTACGAGAAAGTGGTTCATCACATTATCCTTCATCTGCTACGAAACCGAAATGAAAGTTCGTGAAATCTCCAGGAAGTGGTGCTGAATCGGATTAACCAAGGATCTGTTTTTTGAAAAACTGCAACGATTAAATTCCACCATAACTCTTTCGTCTGTGTATTCGGTCACAAATAAAACATCCGCATCTGTCACCACCGACTATGATATAGAAACGAATTATTTACAATTTTCATAGGAAGAAACTGATTTCGACGGAGCTATAATATTCACGTTCCTCTAACCAACACCATCAATACAGATGACTAAACTCCACAGTGTGTAGAAACATTGGACTCTTTCAATGTAGCAGTAATTATACCGACAACTTATTGAGTTTTGATGTGCAATTCGTTGAATTGTTGACAATCCTTTCAGAAAATAAAAAGATAATGCTTGAATCAATATTCAGTTACATACTGCCAGGAAAAAAGTAATAATTATTTTTACTCGCGCAAAATTTGATTTTTTTCCAGTGTTCAATCATAAGCATTGGTGGAAAAATATTGCATGGCGGTATTGAAAATATAGAATAAAAACGTTCCACCATAAAGTTCGGTAAAAATTTTATTACTTGTCACCATACTTGTTAGTTTTGAGATCTTTTTAAAATATCACTCTTCCTGGAACAAGTTGATACAGAAGCCAGCGGACAAAGAGGCCGAAAATAATGTTCCTGGTGATGAAGACCATGATCTCATGTCAGAAAATGTTATCACACCATCTGCTTAAAAGCAGCATCATCAACATATACTACAATCATAGCTGCTGTTTGCAATATTACTAGAAAGGTGATGGTAAAACTGTAATATTAAATGAAACTGCTCCGAAATATTTGCAAGGGAAACAGAAATTGCTAAAAAAAATAATTGAAATGTACTTCAACTTGATCTAGTTTTTTTGCCAACTATTTTGACAAGTATAAATGTTATGGATGCTCAACGAAAGCTTAAATTCAATATAGGAACTTTAAACTTAACTAGTCCTGAACAGTATGAGTCGTCCTTTTCGTACAAAGCACGACGGCCATCCCGAGAGCATGATAACGCTGGAATCAACATATCATCTCCAACATACATCACATTAACATCAACCTTTCCAGCCCACGGAGAAATATTACACGCCCCAAACACAGAAACTGATAAGAGAACAGCTAGTTATACATTTAATGAATTTATTAATTTTGGAACATTGAAGTGAAAACTTCTATGCGCGATGTTTGGACGGGGGTAAATCTATGAGTTCGCAGCTTCCCGTCACCGACATGCTATGATGTGTTGTTCGTATGATATGCGCATTGGATGTTTTATGGATGGGTAAAATCTTATGAGTTCGCGTCACCAACATGCTAATGTTAACAGTATATCTGTAGCTGTAAGTATGAATTGTTGCACTTGGGCTGCCATGAAAGTATAGTTTATACTCGTATGTAATATATATAAACGTAAATAGTATTTTTCTATTTGTTTTAAAGTATAGACCTACGTGTATTATAACAATGTTCTTCAAATAAACACACAGTTTTTCCAATTTTTATGGAACTTTTCATACGTATGCCTATACTTAAAAACAAATAGAAAAATAGTATTTACGTTTGATTTACAAAAACCTACTCTTCTCTCCTCTTTTCACCCTCGCTTAATTTCTGTTAACGTTGTTCATTCAAACCTACAGATTTTATTCGATTCTGATAGTACTTAGCTCACGTATACTGCAAAACAAGGCGGTCTGGTAGTTCAGCGGTTAAGGCGCTTACTTCAGAAAGTATCCCTGTCGCGGGTTCAAATCCCGTTGTGAGCAGGAATTTTCGTGAGTTGTATTTGATTATATAAGCTACGCTAGGACGATCCGTTGTTCGGATTCCAAGTTAAACTATAGATCCCCTGTATCCGGTAGAGTTACCGGGTTAGGTTAAGGCAGTTAAGACAGGGAATGAACGCCCAGCCAACAGAAACCCTTCACCAGGTCATTACGACCACACGGAATTATTATTATTTAGCATATCTGTAGCTATAAGTATGAGGTGTTGCGCGTCCGATATTCATAGTTTTAAGTTTTCACTTCTGTGGCAGTCCCCCGTGACTGCCAATTATTTTGTTTTATATATTTACGTTATGTAATCAACATTCTTTTTTCTCAAGAAAAAATCTGGTGGCTTGGAGGTAGTACTTGTTTCTTTATACTGAAGAAAAATTTCTTCAATAGCTAAAATAAAAAATATTCTGTAAAAACTTTTAAAACATTTGGAATACATTTCCCAATATTTAATAACGTAAAAATGCTATAATTTCTCCCCTTCTTCAGCCATAAAATACGAACCAGAAAAATAAGATTGGAAATGATTTTGATGGAGAAGGGCCCATCATCGTCGTCAGACGCCACGTCGCCGTCGGGTCGCAGTCGGGTCGCCGTCGCGTCTCTTCTGTTCGTACAGAGCAGGCCATGTCCATGCCTCGTCTCCGCCACACGTCCGCGCCAGTTCTCTTCTGTGATAATTGGGCCTAAGAGGACACAATACGTCCGACGGTGTAGAGCCGGGGTAAAGTCCGGTGAAGCTACTTGACACCCAGTTCCCCGTCTCCCCTCCCCCTTCCCCCCTCCCCCACCCCGACACGCCTCTGGAAACTAAGATCTAAATGAATCCCACAAAAAGACAGGAAACCACAGTTTTGAAGGGGCACCATACTAAGAATATTACAGTTTTTTCCTAGAATGCAATGCTGTCGTTACATGTAGTAGAGCATGTCTTTTTATAGATGCAATAACGTTAGTACGATCCCCCCAGACCTCGTTGATGCAGACAACATTCATTATATCGATTACGGCTCAGTCTTATTTTCTAATCTGAAAGACAAAGGGGCCCATCAAGTATAACGTTAGAAATAGGGGGATTATAGTGCGAATAACTACACTTGCCGACAAAAAATTTAAGCACCCAAAATACATTGTCACATGTCAATGTAACTTTGTAGACATATTCACGATCGGCGGATATGTAAATGAGTAGA
Source organism: Vandiemenella viatica (assembly GCA_031002005.1). NCBI lineage: Eukaryota > Metazoa > Arthropoda > Insecta > Orthoptera > Morabidae > Vandiemenella > Vandiemenella viatica. The sequence continues at coordinate 75,580,985 of CM061921.1, read as the reverse complement.
GTGACAACTGTCTGCGACGGGTAGGACGGCAACTAGACTCATTAATATTGTTCGTGTTTAGTGTTGTTGCCAGGCATCAGATGTTGAGTGATGACTGTGATGGGCACGGAGATTTTTATTTTAATTGCAATTGAACGCACGCCACGGTGGCATTTTCCCTACACACCCATTTCCCCCTTTTCTGCACCTACCTACATTTTCCCTGTACAAATTTCAACTTTAAATTCATTCAACGTGTTTGGTAAATTATTCATCATTCCAATCCCTGACCCCATTACCTAAAAAAGAGAATCTTCCCATACCCTTGTGCCTGAAATCGAGTGCCAGGTAGTGGTCGTGGTCATCTTTTCCCTTCCATGCATTACTTTTAATTCTTACACCAATATCTTTCTAAGCCTCATCACCAATATACACCATGTACATTCCCATGAACCTCTACACCCTCCTCCTGTCTTCCAATGAATCCCTTTACATCTCGTTTGTCATACCTGTTACTGATCGTGTTCTGTGGTAATTTCCAGAAACAAATCTAGCAGTCATTTTTTACTCATGTGCGACAGCGTTATAAACAACTGACAGAGTTTGGCAGGGGCCTCAAGTGGGTCTCCATTTAGCTGTATGATCGAATTGTGCTATATCTAAATTTGTGGGGCATTCGGATGTGATAGTAGCCCTATGTTGGGCTGCATACTTGTCTTCAAGGTTCAAGTCCACCACGTCTGACCACCACTAGAGAGAATCGCAGTATCGTGCACAAAGCACATAGTACCCCTTCACATCTGCAACTGCCATCTGAAAACAAGTAATGGAGTCCCTGAAAAATCAAGTGTCACCCCCCCCCCCTTGGCCGGAGACTAACAGCAGCCGGACTAGGAAGTTATCGTCCCATTCGCACAACAATAACGGTTGCGTTTGGGGTGGTGCCGTGACCGGAAAGCACAACCTGGAATGACCATCGTAGGCGAATGTGGTGGTGACATTTTTGCCATGTTTTGGAGAGGCACAATGATGTTACTCCTGGCGCCATGGTGTGGGGAGCCATTGGGTATAACTTCAGAGCATGGTTGGTAGTGATTGAGGTTACTCTGACGGTACTTCACAAACATCCAACGTACTCATATGTTACCTCTCAGGCGACATATTCGTAGTGTCATTTTTTAACAGAACAATGCTCCTCTTCACACAGCAAGTGTGTCTATGTACTGTCTGCGTGATGCTGATGCACTCCCATAGCCAGAAACATACCCAGATACGTCCGCTGTAGAACATGGTGGACCAGTTCGAACGTCAACTACGTCCCACTACCAGTATCCAGGATGTCAAGGACCCTTAAAACAGTTGTGGACATCTTGCCTCATGAGAGGATACAACGGTTTTATGACACCGTTTCCAACCAAATCAGTGCATACATCCAGGCAAGAGGGGGTGCAACGCCATACAGATAAGTGGCCTCATACTGCCAAGTTCTTTGTAAATTTGATTCGATAATGTAATAACATACCCTGTCACACCTCTACTGGGTGCTTCCCTTATGTTAAGGCAGTATAAATAATATCAAACTACAGTTTGGTTGGACAATACCCGGAATGCATACATTTTCTAGTACCGACCAGCAGACTCATCAATAGAGAAGCAATTAAACTTGAATGCCAGATATGGCATTGTTACTTCGCTACTGATGAATTTTATGTATAGCTGCCCAAAAAATTGAAATGTCAGGAGATGATACCTCCTACGTCAGCGGAACATACAAGAATCAAAATATGTAAAGCGAGTCGTGAGTTACTAACAGAGAAATCTCAGATATCACTAGCTGCCTACGAAAAAATGGTAAATATCGTTATTTGTTTGTTTGTTTGCTTGTTTTGTTTCTTTGTTTGTTTGGAATTAAGTTAACTGGGAACGAAAAGCTCAATAATTGGCATTAAATTTCAAGTTATACGTAAAGGAGTGCAGACAGAAAATAAAACGGTGGTATTTCATCAGATCTAGTGAAAGATTTTTTGGAAAAAATGATCATTACATCACTGTGAGAAAAGAAGGATATCTGCTTCTTTCTGCGAACCTTGCAATTTCGGAATGATACTATGCTTAAACGCAGATAAACATTCGGTCGGTGGCCAAAGGTTAACTTCGTTGAACGTAGTAAGTAAATTGTACAAGATAAATTTAAGCACTGAGGTTAATAGTCTGAGTAGGCTTATATAAAGAAATATTCAAAATAATTAATATAAGAGATCCGAGGAGGTGTTAGGACAATATATATTCCTAACTTAATAACTATATAATTATTAATGAATAATAATAATAATAATACAATTGATTTTAAAAATTTGTCCCTATACACACTATTCTAAACGATTTACAGTGGAAGTTTTTCACGAACAGTAAAGGAGACTTGGTCTCTGAAGATATTCACCCAAATACCGCACTCGAAGAGCTGATTAATTAATGTGATATATTGTTTTGTTAACAACATTACGTTCTTGCGATGTGAAGATTCATAATCACTAGAATTCAACAGTGAAGCAATACAGAGTGCATAATCTACAAGTAAATAATATTAAAAATCTTCGTGTTATCTTCTCCTCCGCACTATATTCATGATGTAACACATGCTATTCTGCTTAGTTTATTAAACGGTAATAAATTGTAAGCGTTTGAAACAAGAATTGCAATAAGCGATATTTTAATTTCCTCAAGAAAGTGTTTCCAAACTACTTTCGGCCTTGCAAAAAACTTCTTTTTTTTCTTTGGGCTTTACCTCTCGTCGACGCTGAGGTCATTAGAGTGGGGAGAGGGTGAGAAGCAAGGATCTGGAAGAAATTCGGCCATGACCTTTTGAAGGCATCAATCCAGCATTCAACTGGAGCGATTTGAGGAACCCATGGAAAACCGAAATCTATGGCCGGACGGGGATTCGAAACCGCGTCCTGCCGAATGCAAGGCCAGAACGATTCCGCCCACCCACCATGCTTGGTCCTTGCTAAGAATAATCAATGGTGATTTATGCACACAATGTACCTTACTGTCAACTATCCCTGTCAACATATAAAGGATAGTCCGATAGTTCTAGTCATCTGTTGATCATAAAGCAAAAATCAAAAGAACAAGGCGAAAAATAAAAGAAGCGAAGGTGCTTGCATGTAATTCAACTGACCTTTACTAAAGAGATTACTATTCAGTTGGAAATTAAAAGGGTTGTATTTGGGCCATCGTAAATGAAAGGAGTATACTTTGAGATTCACCCTGGAAAGGTCAGATTTTCCGGAAGACAATCTTTCTGCAACAAGTTATCCACCAGCAGATTGTTGAAATACAACTTGTATACCGAATCACAGCGATTACAATGAAAATAATAATTTATTAAAAATAAGGTAACACAAAACAATATATATACCATTTTATTTTAAAATAGAGAAGGATGTTGTTTGTCACCCATATTATTTGAGGAAATTATAAAAAGAAGTTTATGAGGTAAAAGAGGTATATGCATGGGTGGATGTAGGATTAGCTGCATAAGGTTTGCTGATGACATGGTTTTGTTGGCGGAAAGTGTCAAGATACCCAGAAGGATGTTAGAGGATTTAGACTAAGGGTGTAAGGAATTCGGAATGAGAATCAATAGAAATAAAACAAAATGTATGATGGTGGGACGGACTAAGAAAGATGATAACGCCACAAGGAGAAATAATTGAACAAGCGGAGTGCTTCAGATATCTCGGAAGTATTGTGAGTGGTGATATGAGTTGCAAGGAGGAGGTGAAAAATAGAATAGCAATGGCAAAGGAAGCTTTTAATAGAAAGAAAAAATTATTATGCGGAAGTTTGGATAAAAGCCTGAGGAAAAAACTAGGTAAATGTTTTGTAAGGAGTGTATGGAGCAGAAACATGGACGCTACGAAAGGAAGATGAGATTGGAAGCTTTCGAAATGTGGATATGGAGGAGGATGGAGAAAATAAGTTGGAAAGACAAAGTAAGGAATGATGAAGTGCTGGAACGCGTAGGAGAGCAAAGGTCACTCATAAAAACAATAAGGATCAGAAAAGGGAACTGGATTGGTCATGTGTTGAGGAATGATTGCCTGCTTAAAACTGCTCTGGAGTGGATTGTAAACGGAGGGAAAAGAAGATGTCGGCGAAAGAAGAAAATGATTGATGACATCATGGTGAATGGGAGATATATAGAGACTAAGAGAATAGCGGAACAGAGGGAGGCTTGGAAGGCTGTCACTGTGCATGGGCCTGCCGAATAGCAGAACCCCCTGGATGATGATGATAAACTTTTTGAGGGAAACGATGATAGTTTTACTCTATCTGTCAGAATGTTGCTTCACCAAACATTATTTCATGCATTGCACAAATTTCTGCTAATAACACTGCAGTCTAATTCGTGAACGACTGAAATTTGCTTGTTGTTGTATGTGTGCAACTTTTAATTTTTTCTGTTGTTCGCTAAATTCAGTCTTTACCTGTTCATTATTGCTATTTACGTAACTCTCTTCACGAAGCAAGTTGGAATATAACTCGCAGCAAATAGTGTTAACGTACTGAGGGAATAAGGATAAGACCCTTTCCGTCACCCAGATTTTACTAACACAGTCAGAAATTACGCGCAAAAGAGAAATTTGGCTGTAGGAACAAAGTTCTTTAGTCCAGATTTAGCTCATTGTTTTCGGAACAGGTGGCCACGAAATCAACAGCAATTGGAAACGGAGGAAGCTGGCATGTTTCCTGTGTAGAGCAGATGTCAAGATATGATAAAAATACGGCATGTGTGGTGACCGAAAGCCAAGAGTTAAATTGCGTGGCTGGGAACATTGCCCCGCAATCTCACAATAGAACAGGCGGCAGCGCATCAGTTTACATTAAAATATCACGATTTCAAACCACGTGTTCGCTAACGGAAATCGTAGCGAAACATTCAACTACATTATCATAAATACGATTTAAAGAAATGAAAGTGCAATTCGTTGCGCAATATGTTCCTTAAATTGTTGATCAAACCTGATCACGTTTATAAACTACGTTCTGTACGTGTTTTAGTGTATTTCATACTCACTTAGCGCATTTTTTTTAGAAAAAAATTTGATTTAAATTTAGTCTGTAATGAGATTCAACATACAACATTTAATAGGATTTTATAAGCTCTTACAGTCGCAACCTTTCGCTGCTTGATTACAGTTACACAATAGTTGATACAGTTTCGAAAAACAAAATCGTAGAGATATGCAGCTGATATTCAAACGCATCAAAAATGGATACTGAAATTAAAGGAAAGGCAAAGCGGCAAGGTACCAATCAGACACAAATTTAAATGGCTGCTGGCCAAGGTATCATTACCATCTAACCGAAGTTCCTCTTATCTTACATTAAAAACAGAAATGGTTGATGTAGTGGCTAACATCCACTAATTACATCTTCTGTTCGTCCAGGATGTGTTAATGAAGGCGGCGGCTTTACGTCTCGTCGACGTCGAGGTCATTAGAGACGGGATGGGACTGGGGACAAGGGACTGGAAGGAATTCGGCCATGGCCTTTTGAATGAAGCACCCCGGCATTTACCTGGAGTGATTTGGATATAAACCATGGAGAACCCGAATCAGGATACCCCGACGGGGATTCGAATCACCGTCCTCCCGATTGTGAGGACAGAGCGTTAACCACTCACCCACCACGCTCGGTGTTAATGAAGGTGTTTGAGTATTTGACAGATAAATTAGCAGCACCAACCAGCGTAGCTGCCACCTCACCGGATCGGAGAGGTATAACGGACGCGGATTCGAATCCCCATCAGGCCATCCAGATTTCGGTTTTCCATATTTTCTCAGAATCACTCCAGGCCAATGCCGCGATGATTCCTCCACAAGGCCATGTGAGAATTCCTTACCGTTCGTTGACACCCCCCTCCCCCTCCCGTAATTTCACGCCTCTAAAGACCATATGTAAATGAGTTCGTGGATAACAACTCACTTGAACAGGTAATAACTCTCTGAATTTGTAATTTTATAAGTAATTCCGTCTTCAAACAACTGTTTTGGTGTATTTTATTTTATTTTATACCCCAACACGTTTCGTTCTTGTGGCGTAGTGTATCATCAGAGGATATACGCCAAAACAAGCCGTGTGTATCACATATGTGTAAATCAGCAGAAAAATGTTCACTATAGGAACAAGTGCGGAATGTAAGCAAGCAGTGAAAGAATGTTTAACTGGAACTTCAATGAACAGTGCTGGAAAAGTGTATGAAGTGCTGTTCCAGACCGACATGTGAGGATTACCTCTAAGAGGGTGGCCCAGAAACTAATGCACCACATTTTTGTTCTTTAATAATTATTTATCGAATACAATGAAACTTATACACAAGAAAGAATGATGTTCCTTCTACACTTCCTATTTTTCCACGTAATCTCCTTCCCGTTCTATGGCCTTAATCCAGCGAGACACAAGAGCGCGTATGCCCTAGCGTTACTACTCCTTGTTCTGTTAACGAAGCCATTTCTTCACTGTGCGAATCACCTCTTCGTCATCCTCAAAATGTCTCCCACGAATGGCATTCTTCAATGGCCCAAACGAGTGAAAGTCTGAGGGAGCTAGGTCAGGGCTATAGGGTGGATGGGGTATCACTGTCCAACCCTTTATGGTGATGTGTTCCAACGTCCTCAAACTTGTGTGAGGGTGTGCGTTATCATGTTGAAGCAAACAATCAACTGTGTTGTTATGGAAGCACTTCTTGAGTTTGGTTACTGTGTTCACATATGCCTCAGAATTAATGGAGGTGTCTCTCGGTATCACATCACTGACTATGACACCATCACAGTCCCAAAACACAGTGATCATAACCTTACCAGCGGAAGCAGTTGCTTCGAATTTTTTCTTCTGTGGAGAGTCAGGATGGTGCCATTCCATCGATTGCCGTTTTGTTTCGGGCTCAAAATGGTGGACCCAGGATTCATCAACTGTCACAATCCGGGACAAGAAGGCTTTCCCCTCAGCGGTTTTGTGTTCCTCCGTAAGACGGCGCGGAACCCATCGTGAACACTTTTTTGCCTAATCAAGAACACTGACGATTACACCCACACTTCCTTTGTTGATTGACAGCTCCCGCACCAACTGCCGAGTAGTTATGCGTCGGTCCTAGCGAATGAGCACATCAGCACGCTGCATCTTGTCAGGTGTTACAGCCGTGGGTGGCCTTCCCGACCGCTGCAAATCTTGGGGCTCTGCAGAACCGCTTTCAGATGGCCTCACCCTCTGTGCCCAGCGACTAACCGTACCTCTCTCGAGTGCTGATGCTCCATTAACTGCACATAAACATTTGTGAGTTTCCAAACGTTTCTTGCTCCGCAGTGAGAAATTCAATGACGACACGCTGCTTATAAATACATTACTCACAGACACCATGTTGAACCATTCCTTGCCATATCATTCTGTCGGAAGAAACGGAAACTTTGCGGGCGCACTCTGAAAACTTCAAAGAATTCATATCTAACGTTTCGTATTCGTAACATTGTTGGGGGTTGAGAAAAAAAAAGTGGTGCATTAGTTTCTGGGCCACACTCGTATATCTCCACTGATGATGCCCTTTACCACAAGGGCGAAACGCGTCTGGGATATAAAATAAAATTAAATTAAAAAACAGTTGTTTGTAGACGGAGTTATTCATAAATTTATTGTTCAACAATTGTAGAGTTATGGCCAATTACCAGATTAATTTCTGAAATTGAGAATGGCGTCAGAACCAGGGGAAATTTTCGGCTGAGGTGTTCAAAACTTTGTTTTGGATGTAGCCCCAATCTTCGGCAATGAAGATTACCGAACATCTGAAAAATAGAGAAAGATTTCATACTTAGGAAGGAGACACCAACCCGGATGGGTGAGCCGTAAATCTCACCGAGCGTGGTGTGTGAACGGTTAACGTTATGGCCTCGCTTTCTGGAGGACGTGGGTTCCAATTCCCTTACGGCCATAAAGATTTGGGTTTTCCATGGTTTCCCCCAAATCACTCCAGGCGAATGCAGCCCGACCAGAATGATTTTGGACGACCAAATTTTAATGTTAAATTCCTTTTATAATCTTTATGTTCTTAATACCATGTAAATTAGTATTTTACAATCAACTGAACTTGCAATACTTCGAGCTTGGTGGTGTAACGGTTAGCGTTCTCGCCTCGGATTCGGGAGGACGCTAGTTCGAATCCCCGTCCGGGCATTAAGATTTGGGTTTTCCATGGTTTCCCAAATCACGCCAGGCAAATTCCGGCATGCTTGCTTCAAAAGGCCATGGCCGAATTCCTTTCCATTCCTTGCCCCCATCCTTTCCCGTCTCTAAAGACCTCGCTGTTAAGAGACGTTAAGCAGTTAACAAAAAAAACGACGAATATTTCATCAATTCCATCATATATTTTCTCTAAAATTTTAACATCTTCCTGTGAGGTTGGCATATGAAGTGGGCTTAGTTTCTACCCTCATCAAAATAATCCTGTCACTAAACTGTTCATAATAACTCTCCCGTTTCCCTACTCTCTTGTTTGTTATAAGTAAACTAACTCCATAGAGGGCTTTTGTGTTAATTATTCTGTGTTCCCCAGACTAGAAATCCTGAACATCCTTCCACTAATCCCCATGAAATATAACATAAGACATTCCATATCCGTTTTAAAGTATTGTAATCCACTTGCCCTATTCATACTTCTAACATTCCATGCTCAGACTCGAAGAATGTTTCTATCCATTCTGATGACTCCACCCTAAGCAGTCCCCACCCGGAGATCCAACTGGGATACTATTTAACCACTGGAATAATTTGTCCAGGAAGAAGCTATCATTCTATATGTAATTTGACAGGCTTACTAGACCTCGGTATACCCTTTGTATTTTTAATGCAGTGGCCTCCCATTGCCTTCTGCATCCCCATGTCGTTGATCGTTTATGATTTGTCGCCTTTACGAGACGTTTCCAACCGTAAGAGCAAGAGGGTGCCCTGGACCACTCCCCACTCTTCCACCCTTCTTTCAGGAGGCCGATGACAAGCAATGGGCGACTCCTTATACCAAGAATCTTTCAGTCGCCAGAGCCTCGTCTGTGCAAACAGGGTGCACCACGTGAAGGAGAGGTTGACAGTTGGCACGAAACCTTACATCTGAAGTTCTTTTATGACCATGTAATTCACTTGACATTCATCTGGTAGGGCAATGTGAACTAGCTGTAACTGTTTATATAGTTTAGATAACATTTGCTCGTTTTTGTTTTTTGTTTATGGCTTATACAACTCGTCGGCGTCGAGGTCATTTGATGCGGGAAAGGACTGGGGACAAGGGACGGGAAGGAATTCGGCCATCGCCTTTTGAAGGAAGACGCCCAGCATTCACTTGGAGTGATTTGGGGTAACCATGGAAAACCCAAATCTGGATGCCCGGACTGGAATTCAAACCCGCGTCTTCCCGAATGCGAGGCGAGGGCGTTACCAATCACCCACCACGCTCGGTATATAGATAACGAAATAACCAATCGTATAATTCATGAAATATCGAAAGATCGAACTAAACAACAAGCGAGGGAATTAACAAATGAAAACTTACATACTAATGACTGAACAGCATCACGTCTGAAGTATAAATAATACAACATTTTTTTAGCAGCTTGCTATTTTCCTATCACAGGGAAAATCATATTGTTGATTCCCCCCCACAGAAAGGCTTTGCAGACTTGTATGGTAGACTATACATTTAAGTATCGATATTTATTAAATACCACAACATCTGTAAGAATGTTATCTTAAGGATAGGAGCAAAAGTTATCATTTACAAAACTGTAAACAACACATAAACTAAAACTTAAAAAAAAAACAGTGGCTTGTTTTTGTCAATATGTATGTGTGAGTAAAGACTGTCCACAGCAGCTTTATTATTTATGGCACGCTGGAAAGGGCAAACGTTCTAGGCCTGACAGTGAAATAATGCGTTTTTTATTTAAAAATGCATTTATTTTCCTACGTTGTACCCCTTTAAATCAATGCGCCATCGAATGGATTCCATATCTGAAGTGCAACTCTAGAACGTTTTATGGCATGTCATCTCATGATTTGAATCAAAACGCTTTCCTGCTATAAAGTTCGTTAGATTCGTCAGAGAAGGCTACATCTGGTGAACAGATTGAATGTTGCAACAATTCGCAATTTAGACCCCTCAGTCTTCCCATCGTGGGCAGGTGGATTTTCATTGTCTTTTTTGTAATCCAGGTCCTTTCTCACTAATTATTTCATCCAGTTGATCCAAAAGACTCCCGTCGTTTTCGCCAGTTATTGTTTCTCCCTTATCAATTTATTGGATAGGAATAATCCCTTTTGCATCCCAGAAAACAGTTGACATGCGTTGGTGGAAGTTAAATTCGACTTCGTCTTTCCAAATGCAGATACTCCGACTTCCACCAACGACTTGACTGCTGTTTCGTTCCTGCCGTGCAACGGTGGACTTACATCTCATTCGTTGTAACAGATCGGTGCACAAAATTCATAAGATTATTTATAAAACGGTCTAAACTTGTTGATAAATTTGTTTTCGTACTTCTTTTTGTCAGCATTTAACAAATGTGACGCCGATCTTGTACAAAGCTCTCTCACATTTAATTCTTGATGTGAAACGTACCGTACCCATTTTCATGGTATGCCTGTGTCAGACACCCTTAATAATCGATCGTCCGATACTATATTGTGCACCTTCTCAACTTTTTCATTTGTCGAATGCCACTGGAACTAGGAATGGAAAGACTTCAGCTTACATCTGAGTTGCTACGCATGTCGCCTTCACCGATGATCTAATCAACAACTGGAAGGGAATTCAAGATGATAAATTGTAATAAAGTATGAAAAGTTACTGATCATTTCTTTGCTGATGTAAAATCAAAACTTGCATTGGGAAGACAAATTACATGGTATCAAGGAACAAACAGAATTGTTATCCTATCAACAGTTCATGCAGAAGTTGAGTACAGTAGGATATGCATCTGAACTTTCTGATCCATTTGGGGGTGACCTACCGAAGATCCTTAAGGGTAATTAATAAAATAAATTTAGAATGAGAGGAAGTTATACAAGAAACTGGTCTACTCTTCTGTTTTTCGTAATCAGCCAACATTTCTTTAATAGTTCAGCCGTGATTCAACGGCAAAAAATCTCATAGTACACATGGACGAAGTCGCCAGAACAGCATGTGAATAAAAAATAGTAACAAATCTTGCTTTGTCTTAGCAGCATAGTTACAGAGTATCAATTTGACGGACACTCCAACTCCGCCGCGGCTTATGCTAGTCGAGTAAAATATAACATGCAAACCGAATAATGGGCCGTCACCGTAATGCTTCGTCAGGAGTGAAGGTCAGTTTAGAAGCCGTGAAAATTCCGACCGAGAAAGGGATACGGACTAGGGACCTGTCGATTAATTATCAGACATCATAACAACTGAGATATCAAGCCTTTTTTTTTTTTGCTTCGGGCTTTACGGTTTGTTGACGTCAAGGTCATTAGAGACGGGGGGATTGGGAGCAAGTAATTCGGTCATGGCATTTTCAGATATTCACCTGAAGTATAGAAAACTGAAATCTGAATTGCTGGAACGGAGATAGAACGCCGTCTTGCCAAATTCCAGCCCGGAATGTCAACAGCTCATGCATCAAGCTCCGATTCCACTTGTCAACATGCCTCGTATATAATTTGAAATAATTTTGACAGCAAATTCACATCAACTTCGCATATGAATAAAACATTTATAAAGTTGATTTATTGATAAAAATTAACACCAATACAACTGTTTTTAAATGCTTTAATGCTGCACGCGATTCCCTCTTATCAAGCATCATTAGTGACCAATTTTACATTTAGTTTTCAAACTTTTTATACAATGTTTAATATAATTCTAAACAGAAACATTTTCTGATTATTTACAACTTACTATTTACATTGGTGTTCTCAGGGTTCCTAACCTCACATCTCTGCTTTTTCCCCAAAGAATGTTACCGCTAAAGCCATTTGTCTGGATGTAAAAATTGCGTCTATCGCTACTCACTTGTTTACGGTGGCCATCTTGTTTTCTAATTGTCATGGTGGTGCGCTAGCAGCGCCAGTTTTGAAAATGCGCGAGAGCGTAATGTTTGGCTATTTGGTTTCCAATTTTATGTATGGTGGGTGAATGAATGTATTTGGTAGGATTATTTATTTGTTGTTCTTATCGGTCTTTCCTTTCTGTGTCTGTGTTTATTGAAAATTTTTATATACGCTCACTCTACAAGAAAACTGTCAAATTCAGAAGCAATAAAAAAAATGATAAGCAGGTACAGAATGATCACATAAATCAAACAAACCAAACGCTGTTCAAATTGGTAACCCTACAGAAAGGAAAGTACAATAAGAACAATAAAAATACGTAACACATACATGCACTAACACACCATACACAAAATTGGAAACAAAATAGCAAAACACCACTCTCTCAAGCATTTTCAAAACTGGCGCTGTCGGCGTACCACCATGACATTAAGAAAACAAAATGGCCACCGTAAACAAGTGAGGAGCAATAGACGCAATGTTTACATCCAGAAACATCGCTTTAGCAGTAAAATGCTTTGGGAAAAAAGCAGATATGTGAGGTTACGAACCATGAGAACACCAATGAAAATAGTAAGTTGTAAATAATCAGAAAATGTTTCTATTTACTATTGTGTTAAACGTTATATAATATATTTGAAAACTAAACGTAAAATTTCATCGTAGATTTATCGCTGATGATGCCTTGATGAGAGGCGAAACACGTATGGCTTTAAAGCATTTAAAAACAGTTGCATTGGCGTTATTTTTATCATTCAACTTACTGAGCAACTTCCGAGAAATGGCCTACAACATCATTGCGCTTATGAAGAGCTGTTAAATTATGGAGCTGGATAAACCGCTTATTTCGAAAATGTGTTTGAGGCAGGAAAGACAAGACAAGGTGTGTAATGGCAACGCTAAGACTGTGCCGAGGTTGGCAAAACACCGACCGACTGGCACCATACCTTGTAATTGCCATCATTAGCAGAAAGCTATTTCGGCTATTTTCCTCGCGCTATTTGCATACGGAGTCAATGCCAAGACCGCTCTTGCCTTGGCCGCTTTTTCACTTTCGGGCACCATGTGACAAAACGTTACACATATACGAAGAAAAATATCACGCAAAAGTTGTTCTACGTGGAGAAACTAGTATGAAAACACAGCAGCACCTTGGACTGATGAATTTTGTGTTTGTATCGCGTTAGATTGGGAATGACTAGATTTAGTAATCTAACAGAAATACGTGAAACATCTTACACAACAAAGTTAGTAAACATAGACTTATATACGTTGCATGTAAAATAATTTAGCTATTATGTCGTTCTATTATTGATACAACGTTTGTGATTTTGGCTGCGGAACAATTTTAGTTTTTAATTAAATCCTATGTGATGAATTTCAATCAGATATTAAACATGAACCCAAAGTAACAACGACGACATCAGAGATCAGTATTTGCTAGATTCATCTAGAAATTGGAATCTCGTGTGTATTTACTTTTTTCAGCTAAAGATTTTGTGTTATTAGGATATCAACAAATGGAAACATAAAAATACAAATAAGCCTACCCTCAATCTGAAATATTTTAGAACTTTTTCGAGTATACAAAGTTTAATTTCTTCAGTGGCTCATCAACGTTAAGGTCGTTAGAGACAGGAGAGTGGGTAAGGAGGTAGACCCTGCTCTCTGAATCATCCAGATTGGCATTTTTGTGGAGTGATTGGAGGATGGGCTGAGCGGGGATCGAACCCAAGTCCCACAGCATACTATTACTCAACAGGTAAGGTCTGTTACTGCTGGGTTTTTTTGGGTTTTTTTTTACAGTTTTGATTAGTTTCCAATGCTGCTTCTGTAGGTTGCAGCAGATATAAGGGTAGGCAACCGGACCAACAGGTAGGCGTACAGCATTAGGAATTCAATGCAGATGGCGTGTGTTTTAGTAATTCAATAAAGATCGCATGAAGTGTAGTATTCTACACGATCAGTACCAATACATAATTGTTTAGTCTGTAATTGTGCTTAAAAGTTGAAATGGGTTGACACGATGGAGCCCCTGCTCACTTTTCACATGTTGCTCTTTAACACCTTACTTGGGAACCATCAGACATGTTAAGAACGGATATCGATGTCCTCCATATATGTTGAAGGATGCACAGCATATATGTCTGTGGTATAGTCGTTTCTCAAAATGCGAGCTAGTTTTTGTGATATTCGCATGCAAATCAAAAAATTCTAAATGTCTCGTATATAATAAATTATTGCCTTATGATATCTTATAGCAGCGTGGTCTATGCGGTAGGGTGTCAGCTTCTTAATTTTCTGACCAGAGTTCAAATCCCCGCAGAATCAAATATTTTTATCTTCAGAAATTGTCAAGCTTGATTTTTTTCATTTTGTTTAAACTTCATTTACGTACTTTTATTGCGTGAAATAACATTTAAAACAAATCATATCACCTACAATTCAGCATCATTTTTTCCCCTGAAATTCTTTGTTTCGTAATGAATTCACGGGTCTACCGACGGATTGTCTTTTCACAACACAAATCGGCCGTATACCCTTGAAAACTTCATTGAAATCATACTTCAGGAAAGTCTCCATTCTTACATTATTTTTTTCAATAGTTGTTTCGGTGTATTTTTAATTGAAATAATTTACTATCATTTTTCGTCGTTTCTTGTATATCCTCAAGAGGTATTTTAAACGAAATATGTAGCATTGGGAAGTTAGAAACAAAAAACTTTCTTCTTCTCTCGATGTGTTCCAAGAACGGTTGCGTGTAAATGGTTGAAAATAAAATAGTAGGCCTATCCGTCACGAAAAATGGAGCTCAACAAGGAAATGGAAGAACAAGTGACAAATGCTTATAAACATTGCAAAATTCTTGTGTCAGATTCCAGTTTACTGGAAGATTCGCCTCCCGACTTAATTTCATTGGGTACGGGCGAGGCATATTAGGAAGCCATTGTTGATATATAAGCCGAAATTATGTTTGGTGTATCTGTGATTTGTTTTAAATTTTATTTCGTGCAATAAAAGCGTCTAAATGAATTTTGAACAAAATAGATAAGTCAAGCTTGATAATTTCTGAAGATAAAAATAAATAAAAATATTTGATTCGCCAGCGATTTGAACTGGGGTCGGTAAATTAGAAATCTAACAACCTATTGCATAGACCATGCTGCCATTCGATAATATGGGGCAATAATTTACTATCTACCCAGGATTTAGAATTTTTTGTTTATTTGTATGAGAATATCTCAGAAACTAGGGCACATTTTGAGAAGCGACTACACCACAGACATATATGCTGTGTACCCTTCAACATATATGAAGGAGAACGAAATCCGTTCTTAACATGTCTGATGGTCTCCAAGTTAGTAAAATGTTCCCTGAAAAATGGATGGGAAGAGGACGTCCTGTTCCGTGGCCAATTTGCTCACTTAAACTGACCCCACATGATTTTTTCTTATGCGGTCATGTGGAAGACACATTTGAAGGCTGAAGAGAATCTCTTGGCCAGAATTCTCGTTGCCTGTGCCAACGTTAGATCGATACCGGGATTGTCGAATTATTATCCCTGCTTCAAAGCTGGGGAAACACCATTTTGAACAACTGTTGTAGATGTATTAGGAAGATGTGAAAGTATTGCAGACAAATGAAATTAAAATATCCACAAACTTAGATTCTTAAATTCTAGTAACACACTTTAACAGGTATCCAAAAACAATTTTGACTTATGACCTGCGATTCAGCTGTTTCCGAAGTAGTGATCGTTATCTCAGATTATTACATTTGCCCTTTTACATCATTCAGGGGGATGGGAGAGTTCCATCATTATCATCATGCAAACACTTTGCTTATCATTTAGTGATTATTATAATGAACAAACGTGTATTTCCTTTTTTACTTCTTTTTATGTAGTAGAATGGGCGATCTGTAAAAATATGGACTTCGACCGCTAATGGTGATTAATCGGCAGATTGTGAAACATCAAAACTCTCGACATTTTTGGGTTAATCACTCTAGAAACAAGTATAGGTATCTCATAACATTCTGAAAATCTACTTATCATTACAGTTTTGAACAATCTGTCGCCAAAGCCTAGACCGTTTCCGACAATCCTCTAGAATCAATGACATGACATGTTCTTTAACTGTGAGAACCATTCCGGCATTCGCCTTGAGTGATTTGGGGAAACCATGGAACATCCAATCATTTTATTTATCCTTAACAATTTGAATATCTTCTGAAAGAACAATCACATCATTTGCATAATTCACTGATTAACACTTCCCATGTTCTAAATTTTCATTCCGTCAATTTTTTTTTTTATACTGCCTTTCCCTAATTTTCATGCTTACATTGAAAAAATGTATTTATGCTAAAACTAACGAAGGCTATTTTTATTGGCTTGATACATACATTTTTACTTTTCTCATCTCATTTAACATAAGAGAAAGTAGCATTTCAGCCAACAGTTAAAAGTCGTGTAATGCCAAAGCTGTGAATTTACTTTTAATTTACAACTGGTCTTTATTTCAAGCAAAAAATCGAAATAAGCAAAATAACACATGTGTATTATTTCAGAACCAATTTTAACACATCTTTCTGTCAAGTGAAATGTCGTATAAAATTAATAAGTAAATATGAAGTGAGTATTATCCGTTGATCAGAAGTCACATTAGTCACGGCTGTAGACATTTGTGAGTTGAACATTAAGGTAATTAACTAAGCCTTTCTATGCAGTTGACAGTGGTTAATATTAACTGACGGTTGCAAGCTCACCCACTAACCATAATTCGATCTGAGCAGACAAGACAGATAGTTGCTATTCTAGATACAAAAGGTCACTATCTAGACAGTTGCTACATCAACTCCGATCAGGGCGGGTAAGCTGTCAACTTTCGGGCCTGGAATTAGTGAGGATGCGGGTTTGATTCCCCATTCAGCCATACAGACTCCAGTATCCAACTGTTTCACGAAATCACTAGAAGCAAAGGTAAAATTAATATGTGGACTGCCGTGGGTAAATTTTGATTTAGATGGTCTCTATCATGGTTAGTGTTACGAAGTGTTATTGCAGTACATATAAATGTGACAACATTATATGTTAGGTATTGCATTTTGTTTGTGTTGCGCATGCGATATAAAAGCAGGACTGGTGTGAAAAGTAGCGCTGGCTTATTCTTCTGATAGACAACGAGGGGAACCGTCAAATTTTAATTACAAATTCGACGTACGAATTACCATCAAAAATATCGTATACCCTCTACACTAGATATACGTAATTGACAAAACCCAGTCCTATGTTACACTATTTGGTGTTTAGGAGTGTTCTACCACCGTCCCTCCACCCCTTCAGGTCAAGTTACTATCGGGAATCGAACCAGTTAGGCACACTTAATATGCCTTACTGACACAGACCAAGAGGTGTACTGAAGAGACATCCTGAAGTGATATTTCCATTTGGACATCCGGCAGGCAGTGACACCCACCAGATGTTCAGATCTTACCACACCTTTGCCAACCGCTTGGACGGCCTATGTTATGCGGTGCCAGGGAGACATCGACCCACAAAGATAGGCATCTAGAGCTGCTGTCAGAATGCCAACACCTGCACTTGCCTGTTTAATAGACCCAACCATTGCCTGCAGTGGCGAAACAGTTTGATTAAAAATCGCTTCAACGCATCGGCGATTTGATACTCTACCTGCTTTGAACTCTTTTGCGCATCCAAATTTGGCACATGATAAAGCTGTATCAGACATACGTACTGTTTCGTAAGCGGCTCTCACGACAAATAAAAGCTATAATCTATTTCAGATCGAGAATTTGCGGGGCAAAATGGGGAATGTCCATGTGAAAATTTGATAAGAACATTACATGAAAATTCGTAAAGAACGCATGCTGAGAGGCCAAGCAAATAACGTGAGAAGCAAAAGAAGTCATTTTTATTACTGAAAATCTTCTTCCTGGATGCGTAAAACTGCCCAAAGACCGTAATCAGGATTGTCGGTATGTCAGGCCCAGGGTTTGCATTTGCCTATTTTTGTAGATCAATAAAATAATTATTATAACACTCTGAATCGCACACACATCTAAAACTGCTTCCATCTTAGAATTAGTTAATTTTAAGTGACTTGCAGTACAAGTTTATCTATCGCTCAATTCATATCCACAATTATTTCAACTATATATATAAATCTTATAACTCATTTCTGTACAAACAGAAGAGCATTCTGGTAGGTCCGTGTTAAAATATCGACCTCGAAATGCATTTTTACAGGCGCCGAATCTGTCCCTTATTTCTGCCAATTTAGACCTGTAAGTTAGAATCGAATGGTGGAACGCTCCGCAATTTTCGCCAGACTGACTCATATTTCACATAAAAATGTTTATGTTTAACATTACAGAAGTGGAATGCGTTGAATTATAACACGTCATCTTTGATATCAACAATGTGATGCGACAAGATAAATAATTGCAAACATTTTTTTCTATGGATTACGGCTATGTTACTCCATGTTGAGAATGATACGTTAATCTGCAAGTCCCCCTTCACCCGGTAGGTTAGGCCGTCACGACTGAGTGGAATTAGCAGCCAAAGCACTCTTGTCACTTGAGCGTGCCCACTAGAAATCCAAAGATGCCACACGAATCTACCTTCAACTAAAAGTACCAACGATTGTAGAAACAACAACCTCGTTCTTTTACTGATTAACAAAACTGTGTACTTCCTTACGTTATTATTCATTGCAGTACGTAGTTAATACAAGAATTTTGTAAGACAATGAAATAAATTAAAGCTACTACTTTAGTACAATATCAGCGCACCATAATCGCCATTATATGTAGTAGCAGTGCCGTCTACCCTCTACAAGCCTCATTTAAGCTCTCTGTTTCAAGTCTGCTCCGGCATTATACATAATTTTAAAGAACTTCAAAGCATTCTTAACGTTCTTCTATGACTGCAGAGACGACGCTACTGAACATATTGTCCGCTGTTTAGATTAATAATATATGAAACTTTGAAACTTATCAGGAAATTATTAATAAAACTAGTAATAAGCCCGTGACCGTTTCATGCGTAATGTCAAGGGTCTATTATAGTTTGTACGAAATTGTCCTTTTTATGATTCCTGGATTTGCCTCGGGTGGATATTACTCACCACAGTATCCATGGAATATTATCTTGCAGTTTCTGCTACTTAATTGGTCTGTATGATTCAAACAACATACAATAAAATAAGAAGAACTTCATTTCACTTTTCTACATATTTCATTCATCATTTGCTTCACAAATTACACTTTCAACAAATCATTAAATACTCAATATTCTCTCTTACTATCTCGATTAATGACACGATTACTTTTCAAGCGAGGAACACCACCAATTCATGCCTCCACCCGCCATCATTTCTATCCCTGGTCTGACCAAAGAATACTCTCACTTCGCTCACAGATTACTTCAAAGATAATTTCATACAAACTGTTTCGATATACTAAATACAGTCATTTGCAATGCTTCTCATCAAACTTAAATAAACAGCATAATGTTAAATTAGAACACAAACAAGTAATGGAAAAAAGGAATACTAAAACAATAAATTTTAGGTGTGAGGGGACTATGTTTCCTCTCAAGTTCCAGTTTTTATGGTCAAAGATTATGACAGGTTGACTCGATCTAACCATATACGAGCTTGACCTGTGTTTCATCCTTAGGGTGAATATAATCTCTTGAGCTTAAAGAACTCATAAGTATTAATAGATGTATTAAACACGTACAGGGACGATCGCGCTATCGTATAATTGTTTCAAAGGTTGTAGACTCGGACTTGCTGAAATACAAACGTGTATACGACCCTAAAAGTTCACTCTGCAAAATTTGAAGAATTCTAAAGCATCTCGTTGTTTTTTTTATTGAGTCAGGGTAAACATTCATAATGTAATCTTTGATAACAGTGTCTGTAATGGCCAGAGAACTTAATACAGATTACAGATTATTAAATAATTGAGCAACTTCAAAGAAATGAATTGCCCGAAAACTCGAGTCGGTAACATATTTAGTTTGCTGTCCACTTTAAATTACCTAATAACCCACGATCATCGAAAATGAACAAAGACCATTCACGAAAGTGGTCAATAAAATACGTAAAAAGCAAATACATCGTAACGTATAAACTTTGATCACACAGCAACATTAGCGAAGGTTTTAATTAAATTGAAATTTAGCCTAGGCCGGAATGACAATTGACATTCGTGGTTATAGCAGATACCATGAATAATTTAAGTTTTTTTAGATTTTATGTTACTTTTATAAGTGACATGTTACTGAAAAGTACCGTAGTTCCTCGTTTTTCAGTTTTCCATATTTTTATAAGAATAAAATGCTACTAAAAGCAAACTTAATTTATATATTCTGGCAATTAATTTCATAGCAGTTGCTTAACTATTAAATTGTGCACATAACCTCGAGTTTCTTCTAATAATATCTCTGGTCACTGTTAATTTACGAGCGAAGGCTGACGTGCGACGTCACCGTTCTCCAGCCAATAGCCAGCGAGGTGATTGTGTGAGTAAGTGAGTGAGCTTAGGAAATTATATGGTAGGTAAAAACCTCAATGGCTATCAATATTAAAACTATTGTGAGGCTGCGAAATAATTAAATAATCAATTTAACCAAAATGGGAAATTGCTACTGACTGAAATATGAAGACTGATTTCAGAGCAATTATTTCAACTCTCATTCCCGATCTCTTTCATAACGTCTGCGAACAACGCTAACTGAATGGGGCAAAACCATCATCAAACAATTTCAAAAAATCTTTTCAATTCATTTATTTATTTTTTGATACCCCGAAAACTTGAGAATTTTTAACAAAGGAAAGTTTTTTTATTTGGTTTACACGTTGAAAATGCATTTAAAATGACATATGATGTCTGACTGGTTTAAACGAGAATCAGTCACTTTGCTTTATAGCTGCCGTTGCTGTGTACACGAATTATTTTTGCTAGCCTCTGCCGAACACACACATCACTTCTGCTGACGCGAATGCTTACTTCTGAGATTTTATGTTGACTGCTTCATGCAGTGTTTCGCACTCTGTCAGCACTATGCTCTGGTCTGTTACTTCCAGTCAGCGTACGTACCCTCACGGGTGGTAAATAAGCTTCTGCTCTTGGCGGCGTCCCAGATCCAACGCCTTCCTAGTCACTGCTGAATTACCGGAACACGACTCTCGTTTCAACTTCATTCACAAAAAAAAGAGACATTTAATCTCAGTTATCATCGCCGATATGACACACTTATATTTCATGCCATAAGGCATGATCTACATTGCCCGTGAAATTTAAAACGAGCTTCTTATTACTTCAGCTATTTGGGAGTTTCCATAAACTACATAGCTCCATTTTGGCATCCTGTGAATCCCCCTTCCCTCCACGGATCCCTACGTGGCTTTTGCCTCTAAACCTCCTCCTCCCCACGTAGCACGTAGCTTTTTTACCTTTTGATTCCAGAAGACATTTTGTACTCTTTTCTCTTCTCATACTATCGTAAATTACATACAGAGATAATTAAATGACGTAAATAAATATTCAGATGCTGTTGTGTGTTCTGTACCTCATTTTAACTGTTATATACAGGGCGTTCGCCGGGAAACGCTACCCACTGTTAGCGCTACAAGGAAGAAACTGCTCCCGGCGAGCGAGCGGTCAGCTTCCGGCATTGTTCGACCGTCGACCGCGGACTATTTCATAATAATTACGCTTCATAAACTTGTATGTGCTAAGCATTTAAATGTGACGTCAGTTGCGGATCAACAGTGCCATCGAGGGCACCCTGCAGGTACCAGTGGCAAAATCTAATCCTAGGCCCCTGGTCTATTTCTATAATTTTATGCACCACAATTGTTTTGTACGGCTTTAAGTGAACTAGCTTTGTTACTTTCCAAGCTGACGTCTTAGATACGCCTGCCTGCTGCCCTAACTGACTTAATGATTTTTTTGGGTGACTGTTCTAGTCGAAAAGCGATATCGTCAATTTTCTCCTCTGTGAGAATACGGTTGACCGATAGTCTCTTTTTGTTAAAAAATGAACCCGTTTCTCTTACTTTTTTAACCAGACGCAGAATTGTTGATTTAGCTAGCAGTAAAGCGCCAGGATATTCGCGACGAAATTTACTGCGACACTTTTTAAACGACTTCTTCTTCACATATGTATCGTAGAGAAATATTCTTTGTTGCAAACTGTAACGTACCATAATTTTACTCACACTCAAACACGGTACAGATTAGTAAGAGTATGAAGCCCCAAACCAGCCAAACCGCAAAGAAACGTTTATTCACAACACTGTTGGGGCAGCGGAGGTGTTAAACAGTGCGGTGATTCACGGCGCCGTGTGGCGGGAGTTGCTGGCTCCACTGCCCCAGCAAGTTGCCGACGGCAACAGACTGGGAGGGTAGCGTTTCCCGGCGAACGCCCTGTATAATATGAATGGAAAGCTATGAGACCTGGCTCGCGTAAACCCCCCCCCCCCCGCCAATGTAGCCCAGCGTAGCTTTCCAGTCAACCGCTCCCTACCTAGACCAATTCACGTAGTTGTTTATGTACGATCCCTTTTGTGATTTAAATCAAGCAGAAAATGCATCACATTTCTGACAGCCTCCCGGACACAGATAATGCTGTGTTCCGATGTAATAGTACAGTAACTTTCAATTTCTGTGTACAGTAACCCATCCGATAAATGGCAACGACCGAGCATGGTGGGTGAGCGGTAACACTCTGGCGTCGCATTCGGGAGGACGCGGGTTCGAATCCTCATTTGGTCACCCAGATTTGGGTTTTCCATGGTTTCCTCAAATCACTCCAGCCGAATACTAGGATACTTCCTTCAAAAGGCCATGGTCGAATTCCATTCACTGGCTCCAGTCCTTTCCCGCCTTTAATGAATTCAACGTCAACGAGGTGTAAAGCCATAAGCGAAAAAACATGGAAACGATAGTCATTGTCCAAAAAATACTTGAAGAACCGATCTGGAACTTAAAATTCACGTAGCACCCATCACTGGAATGCTGAAATTAACTAATTAATTCCATTACTACACTCAGAAATTTCATAGAAAAAGTTTCAACCGGTGGATGTAATGCAATGTCGTTAAGGGTTTCCTTTCCATAGTAACGAGGAGATAAAACTAACTGTTTTTGCTACGTGAAATAAAAAAGACTGATTGCTTTAGCCACACTTGAGGAACTTCTCCACACAAATAACAGACAGCGAAATTATTGTAAAACACAGTGTTTTCTTTTTGCGATGTGATAATTACAGCCAGTAGAGGATGGGGGGCAAGGACCGGGAAAGAATTTAGCCTTAGCTTTAATTGAAAGAACCAACTCACCTGGAGTGGTTTCGGGAAATCGAGAAAAACCAAAGTCCAGATGGCGTGTATATAACTTTTTTGCTTAGGGCTTTTACGCTTAGTCGATATCGATGTTATTAGAGGTTGGAAAAGACAGGGACAAAGTAGAGGAAGAAATACGGCCTTGACCTTTTGAAGGAACCATCTAGACACTGGCCTGGAATGAACTTTGGAAACCTAAATCTGGATGGCAGGACGGGATTCGAACCCGTTACCTCCCGAATGTCAGACCGGAGCGTTACCGCTCATCTACCGGTTTCGACTTAACGTGGACCACATCAGAGTAATACTTCTGTACCAACAATGTAAGCTGGATGAAACGTGAACGAAAGAATTTATTACCTCCACATAAACAGATGACATCATTAGCAATTCTCCTTATCTGCTTACAGGCTAAAACCATAATATTGTTTCAATCTGTCAACATCCTACTTTTAGACTTCTAAGTTACTCATTCTGACCAATGTCGGGGTTAGTTCTCGCACGAATTTTACATGCTAGTAAGTGCCATATCAGTTGATAGTTGAACGACGTCGAAGAATTCAAATTGTCATATACGGAATTTCCATCCGAGTCACACCGTGGAGATTATACTGTTTTAATTCTGTACAACTGAAACAGAAAGAAGTCAAACTTCAATTCAGCCACAGAAGCTTTTAATCTTCTCAATGGGCAGTCCTATTGAAGGTTTTAGATACTTATTGCTTTACCCATCGTCGAAGTCGAGGTCATTAGAGTCGGGATGGGACTGGGAACAAGGATTGGGAAGGAATTCGGTCATGGCATTTTGAAGGAAGGATCCCGGCATTCACCTGGAGTGATTTAGGGAAACCGTAGAAAACGAAAATGCGGATACCCGGACGGGGATTCGAACCGGCGTCCTATCGAATGCGAGGCCAGAACGTTAACCGCTCACCCACCACGTTCGGTCTTTTGAAGTTGATATCTGAGGATTGATGCTGGAGTACTGGTCGCCTCAATCACGATTCCCCAATCACCTACAATCCCTTTAAAGTGCGTTTATTGCATCTGGTAGTAACGTTCATCACGAAATGATAAAACACAGTCACAGCTACGGGTTTTTCTTGAATCACTGAAGATTACTATGAAGTGATTGTTTTCGTTTCAGAATTTTATGATGTTCGAATCAATGATAACTACCGCGATTCGATTGTAAATAGACGTTCGAGGTATCAGCGAACAGCTGACAGGATTACTATTACGATCACAGAGATACTTAAATCATTTCCAATGCAACAGGTATTTTCTTCCTCTATACAAGTTTCGGAGCTCTTTAAATGGACCACCAATTGAAATCTTGATGGTGGTTTGTGGAACACTTCATCTGGAGTATACGCACCAAATCTTCAAATAGACATGAACTCTACTAAAAGCTGAAAGGATGCTGGATGAGAATGATGAAACTAGCATGGAAGTGCCGTTAAGAGAAAGGAGGACGCTTCTAAAACTATTTTGGAAATGAGAATGTCCCCCGCTCCCAAAGCCGGTTCAACACATTGCACGATGGACGTCACAAGAAATAGAGACAAGATAAGAGCATCGAGAAAACAAGGGAGGCTAACTAAAGACGGAAAAAAATGGCAGGCCGTAAAGCTGCTGATTGAGGAGAAGACGAAGATACTTTTTCCCCTAAGCATTTACTATTAACTAATCTAAAAAATGAGAGTTTGTAATTGCATGTCCTGAAAATACAGGGTATACGAGGTGTGTTAGTAAAATAACGGGAATTTCAGTTTTTTTTAAATTACTTTTTCGTCTACGTCGATGTTAACCCCTTCAAAATAGTCCCCATCAGATATTATACACTTATGCCAGCGCTTCTTCCAGTCCCCAAATCACTTCTGGAACTCTATCTTTGGGATAGCTTTGAGTTCTTTCAGCGATGTACTTTTAATATCATCTATGTATCATCCTGATAGCTGCCAATCTCGATTCACGGTGGCTAGTTGCTTAGTAGCACCTGCAAAACCTATTTCTAACAAATGTATTTACAATTCGAAACGACGGTCGCCATCGTAAATTTATTTATTAGTAAACAAATTTTTAAATTCACAGTTAAGTATTTTATCTCTCGCGCAAAACTAACAGACATTTATTAATAAGCACAGTAGATTAGTATTGGGTCTACAGCTGATTTTTCGAACATTTATTTGGTTTTTCCATAAAATTTTTAGAATGTGTAATATCGAAGAAACTGTTTTTAATACTTTACGTATGACAGCTTTTGATTGGTCTCTTATTTCAATTAAGCTTTGGAAAGTGCCTATTGTCCTGCGTTATTATGGAACGTGAGCGTATTCTGCTTTGCAAGACATACAACTGATTTTGGATTTGGAATTTAGTATAACGATACTCTAGAAAACACCACAAAACCATTAAACGACTTATGCTGATGAAACTACAAGAATTCAAAATAGCGTTTATTCCCTCTTTGAGTGATCACGTTAAACATTATTTTCAAGCAACGGTCCAGATCAATATTCTTGGCTCATTGAATAATGTGCGTAATGTGCACTTTTTCTTTAGGCGTGTTTTTACAGTTTATTAGGAAGGGGCTCAACAACTATTTTTTCTCTCAGGAGTCCTGGAAATAAGGATACTTTCTCCCACTAAGTTTGCTTTATTACTGTGTAAAAAAATATTACATTGTTCGTAAATTATCTGAATCAAGAGAATCAGTTTGGAAGATATTATATCAGATGTAAGTTTAAAGGAGACGGGACTGAAATCCGGTTTGCTAGATTCAGTGGAACTATAAAACAAAAAGATTCTACGAAATAAAATCGACTGTTCATGTGTACCACAAAGTAAGTTAACATTTTTTATTACGTTTTTTCCTCTACCTTCAAAATACTCATTATCAAAAGTCTTATTTTACACAAAAATTGAGACTAGAACGTGTAGTATAAGTTAAAAAAAAAAAGAGTTCACACATCTCATTTCAGTAATACCACAAAACACTGTTAAATTTTTTCTTAAAATGTGTTTCATTACTGAATTAAAATCAAATAAAACTATTTATTTCAACGTATTAGATAACCTTATACTTAAATGGGTGATTATTGAATTAATTTCTCATCTCGGTAACACGAGTAACTTCATGAATCATACGCTGTTCTCCACGTGTAATGCACGCATAATCTGAGGAATTCTAATCTGGAGTGACAGGGAAAAGGTTCTAACATGTCTGACACGTGAAACTTTACGTTGGTGAAATACTTCAAGATAAATTATTTGCTAGGTTCTTAAATACATTTTGAAGTGGAAAGTATCCACAAATAATCAACGAAAACAACTCTGCGCAGAAAAAATTCTTATTTTTTAAGGTAATTAATTAACAGAAAAGTAATTTTTTCCATGGCTACCAGAGATCCAGACAGACTAATAAACAGGGAGTCAGAATAGGATTATTTAAAAGGAAATTCAGCATTGAATAACCCCTTCTAACAATGGTGCTATATTATTGGCGCATTTGAAACTTAATTCGTCCATTCAACGCGTCACTACTGAAGCACTAGTGGTGACGTAGTGTAGCATAGTTCCGTTGTGGCAGGTGAGTATGACGTTGTAATATCCTGTCTGAAAAGGACTCGACATCGGCGAAAGTAGCAGCAAATTACGAAACACGGAATTTCACGAAAATTCCGCTGCAGACAAATATAAGATTCCATAGAATTTTTGTAAATTTCTTTGTCATTACATACTACAACTTGTAAACCTACAAATTCACTGGTTATTCAATGTAATTACTCCCTAATAACAGAACAAAACAAAATCATGGCTGGCGGAGCAATGAAAAATTACTAGTACATTAAAACTACTCACTCGGAGCAATGTTATATAACAAATATTATCATTAACAAAATAAAATGGCTGTAAGTGGGTTCACCCACGCCTTAGCTGAGAGGAGTAGACTGAAATCGTGTACCTGCAACTTCCTTTCAGTCAATAGCCACTTACTAAAGGTCAGAACGATCTTAAATCTGATAAATAAAAACAATTAATCAGAGATAAATTTTCACCACTTAGTGTTTAACACACAGTTCCTTTTTTATGTAGACTCACCGACTGGTATTATAATGTTTTTCTCTCAGAGCATTCCACCACAATAGAATTTTATAAGGTAATTATTTTTTCTAAACGTCACAGTTCTGCTATGTTCGCGAATCTTAAAGTTTCTTTAAATATCTTCTAACTGTCCCTAGTATTTTCTTTCATTTTCATTGTACGTTGTAAGTACAACGATAATAATAATGTTTTTTTTTTCATTTATAAAAATTCATAACACTTTCTAACCATCGGTTGCCTATACGTTGCGCAATGATGACTATCATACGTCTTTTATTCTTTCTTTCATCTTTATGCCCAACTGAGGAGCGCGAATGAATTACTTAGCAGATGTGTTTTTCTTCTGTTCCTAAAATCTATTCATTCTCTCGCTGAGCTCTTTCCTACGTTCATCCGTCCAGGTGTTCCTTCTTCTAATATACAGTTTGTTGGCAAATTGGCGGTTATTGATCATGCTACTAAATATGCATCTGTACTGTATGATATCTCTGATTCCGATTTCCTGAAGGTTTCAATTAGCCAAGTGTTTATCATTTTGATTAAAATGGCCAAGTTGAGAATTCTTTTGGTTAGTCTGTTGTTAGTCATACTGATAATATGGCCGAAGAATTTAATTCGTCTTTTCCTGAATGTGTCTTAAATTTTTTCTGGGTGTTAATACAGTTCGTGTTATTTATTTTTCATCCAGATTCCTCCTGTACAATCTGGACCAAAGAGTTTCCATAACATTTTTCATTCTTGCTTTTCAAGATCATTAATCTAAGATCTATCCCAATAAACAAATTCTCCGATGGGTATAATATCTCCGGTAATTTGTAATTTGTAATTTGAGGATACTGACTTTTTATTGTATCTGTTCCAGACGATTCTGTAGGTTTTTTGTATTTTATAAACTCGCTCCTTGTTAGCTTCACGATTTAGTATTGCATCTTCAATAATTTCTCCTAGATATCTGAATTTAGTTACTTTTGAGATATTTCCAAATTGCGTTTTCATGGGCTGTCCGTCTTGGTACCGCGAAGTTCCTTCCATATAGTGGGTTTTAGCATACGATATTTGGAGACCACTTTTAGCTGAAATTTCATGGGGTTTTCAAGGGAGTAGATTGCCTCTTGTCTGTTATTGGAGAGAATTGCTAGGTCATTTGCAAAGGTCAAACAGCGCAGGCGAAATTTATTTTTGAGTAGCCTGCCAATGGTTATCATGCGTCTTTTATTAATAAAGCCCCTAACAGTTCCGAACAATCACTGCATACATTGCACAATGATGTATAATACACTCTTATTGTGCGATTTATGACCTCACTGAATCTAAGTAGTGTCTACAAACTATCTTGGTACTTTCGCATCCTTTCCTAACTAATGAACTTTCTCGGTTTCACTAACACGGCACTTTTTCTTTGTCACGATGAAAAGTCAACCTGACTTGGAGCGACAATTGGAAAATCTTCACTTACGGAAAAAACGGCGAAAGAACAATCTTATAAACATGCTCACTCAGATCAATTCAGTCCACAGTCAGGCACACATTTTCCCTTCATTAACACTTAATGGAAATGGCTCTCCCACACCAGCACTCCCGCGCTGATAATTAATGAAACGCTCCACTCTAAGTTTCGCAGTGCTATTTATACCTTCCGACTAAATGTCTCTTCTGATGTAATTTATCAACGAGTCTCCTACGGTGCAGTTGTTGCACGGAGCACCTCAGGTGTAATAATTTCCCCTAGCTATGAATCTGACATTGCGCCATTGTTACAAACCAGTAAAAATACTTTTAAAAAGCTGAATATCTCCTTATTTCACTTACTGAAGCCCTAGGATCGTCACAGACTGACATCCCCGGCTATTGTCAAGGCTGAGAACGTTTCTCACATGGAAATACGGTACCTTAGCTAACCTCAACTAAAAACAAATTAGAGAAACTGTTAGGAAAAACCCTTCTAGAAGCCAAGAAATTTTGCTGCCGCCTTTGAGAATTTCTAAAAACAGCGATCAGCACAAGGACCACATTATTTTCTTCAGTTGGCTATCTCGTAAACATGGCGTCCAATTAATTCCTAGAATGTTGGCAACATTCGCACTGTGCGGTTGCCTTCCTTGCTTTCCATGCCAAAAAGGTAATCGACCGCAAACTGCAGGTATTTATATGACTCAATGCTTTAAGTGCTGCCAGAATGATGATAAATATTCAAAAGACTGTACACCCTCAAAATTTACCATTAAAATTACCAGCGTAAAATAAAATAAAATGAGAAAGCGCGTGGCTATGTTTCTCAAACACAAAAACTGACAATTGTTAAGGTTGTATACACAATTTTGCGAAAGCAACAGGAATCCACCCACTTATACTTCCTGGGACAAAAATTCTCCCACTCCCCCACAGCAAGCGCCTATGGCCGCGTTTACACCGCGGACCGTCGGTGGTGGGGGTAAGAGTGTGGACTAGCTTGCTAGTAATAATTAGAAGACAGTCCACTGTCCACTGTCAGGACAGTTCTCTACTCCTACACTGTGATCTTGTTGAAAATAGTATATCCATATTACAGGAAGGAATTAACATCGTAGCTAATTTGTTGATTATAATGTTGAATGATACGAAGAATAACAAAATAAAACGTAGAAAATTGTTAAAAGAGTGAATATTTTTTAAAAAATGCTTTAAATGCCTCAGCGCCTTTTTTTTATGTAAAGTTGCAAGTGAAAATGTAGTTACATCATTTACGACTAACTGTATCTCAATTTGAAGAGATGTTCTGAAATATTTTTGTCGATACATAAAAAATTACACCGTTATGAAGTAATAGTCTGTAAAATACTTGTTCTTATAATTTTTATTCTTAAAATTCCACGGAATTTCCTCACTTTCATACAGTTCTAAAGATTTTAATGCCTCTGCTTCACTCCGCTTACGCGACTTGTTAGTTGTCGCCATCTTGATTGTTGAACTCGCACGCCAAAAGTTTTTTTTTTCATTTATTTTGTTGGCATTTTGGCTTGTACCCATACAGCCACCTTCGTTTTACAATTTAACATCTCATATTATCAATATAACAATAATAATATCATGCAGTTGGCTCTTTTCATTATACAGAATAACATCAATAGAATACCAATAATAATTACATGAAATTACCATTTTCGTTTTACGCAAGAACATCAATAATATAACAATGGTAGGTCGTGCATTAGACATTTTTGTATTACCGAATACCACCAGTCATTTATCAATAATAATATCATACCATTAAGTGCATGTTATTTACAATTGATTTGAATTGTAATACCCATATTTTCTATAGGCAGATACAAAATCTTATAAACCGTATAATCATCAGATGCAAGGAGTGAGGTAGCGCAAGTGGGCAACGGAATTCCTACTTTCATGAGGGTATCTAAGAAATGGCCAATTTCCAACTTCTTCAATCGGCAGCCAAATAGGAGGTGGTTTATATCTTTAATTTCTCCACAGGGATAGTTAAATGTTGGTCGTGAACCGAGTCCACTATCCTCAATCAACTTGCCTGTCTTGTACCTGTTTACACGAGGAGAGTGGACTATCCAGTGCTGCGCGCGCAGCAAGACAGTACACTCGTTCCAGTCAACTCGCACCGTGTAAACGCTGCCTATGTCCGGTTATCGGGCACACATTTGCCGCATTGTCACTGCACGCTCAAAATCCGGCAGTGCTGCCAACCTAGACCGGGGAAGTATAACGATGAAGCGGCCATTCTCATCGTCTGGGTGGTTCTCATTCAAATATATACGTTTCCAAAACTGAATAGCTCAAACAAATGTACAGGACATAGAAGGCTGGCAACACTGATCTACGTTTGGGTTTTTTATATGTCTTAATGAAACTTGAAGTTTCTACAGCCCCAGGAGGAGCAAAAAAAGAGATACACATCAATCTGCAGAGGAAAAAACACATGGGCAGACTTCGTGTTACGGAATAAACAGTAAGCAGAATTCCCGGGAACCACTGTCATTTTTATAACTACCGAGATCAATTCACTCACTTATTTCTGTGTCGAATACTGGTTTTCTTTAAATAAAAGAAGGTTTTAAATTTTTTGTTTTATTTCTGCTCTACAGCGTTGTTAATTGAGGAGACGACAGATTTTGCTGAAGAATTGACTGAGGTTATCGAATACGTTGAAGAAAGTCACAGAAATTTTAATCATGAAATGAACGATATTTAAAAATATAAACTGTTTATCTAAAAAAGTTTAAATCAAGAGTTATAATAAATCCCATCCGCTTGTTAATTGGCTATGTCTTGTTGAAATAAGTGAAGAAGTTTACTTTTAATTAGTGGCAGAATTAATTTGACTTTAACTGTGGAACACAGTGCATATTTTCAAGTTCCTTTATACATTTTTTGCAGCAACCAAGAAGAAGTACAAGTAGTTAATTAATAACAAGGAAATAATAACATTTAATTTCTTACAATTTATTGTAATTATTTATGTTATGAGGAACAGCAACACAACACTGTTGAAAACTTCAGTGCCTTGTTGGGACCAGGCAGCTTAGTACGCTACGGTCTAACACACAGCTCAGCTGTTTACTTTCTACTGACCACTCAGCAGAACTACTTTATAGTAATTTAATTGCTGCATTAATAATGTCACAACTTTACGGTGAATGAAAATTGTAGTGGCATTTTCAACACTCATAAATGAATGAGCGTTATTCCGTCGAATTGAGAATGAGGAGATGATGGGTATCTGATTTCGAGAGTTTTAATTATAAAACGAACCAATAATAATTTATTCTTAAGAATTAATCTAGAATTCAGAAAAGGGTAGAAAACATAAAATATATAGGCACAAATGCTATAGCCGTTATCCTCTTCGTTCAATGTGATTATAACTTTTAAGTGATTCTCATGCGATGATCTGCTGACATAATTCTAGTTCCATATCCCATATCTGGAGCTAATTTTGTAATTATATCCTCAACCAGCTTTAATCCTATCCCTTCACATTTAACTCTGTGATATAGAAAAAAACTATTCATTTGATCACCTCGAATATGTTGACATGAAACTGAAAATATTATTCGTACGTAGAACATTTAACACCAAGTGTAATATATCTTTCATTAAACCGGCCGTTCGTAAGTAATCCATAATTTCAGAACCACTTGCACATCAACTAATTCATGGTAGTCTTAGACTGGTTTCACTATGCCAGTACCTCAATAACATATATGTTCCCAGTTCCAGAACGAGCAATCATCTAGAATATGACAGATTTATTGCAATCAATACACATTCAATATGTTCTCAATAAATTTACAACGTACAAGGTTCATTCAACAGTACGACTTTTACGCAATAATGTTACATCTGCTGTTTTTTAACTTCTGCGATTGACCAACACATCAGTTTAAATAAAAATTTATGAAATTTTAATTCATTTTATTTTCGAAAAAATTAATACAAAACATATTTAAGGATATGTAAGACTGAAGGTTTTCTCGTCGCTACATATCAATAAAATCCTCTGGGGTAGTTAGTTGAGTGTAACCATCCATAAGATGCGTCGTTTCAGCGGTGATGTTCTCTATCGCCATTATCGAGTTACTGGCACTTGACAATGGCGGCAGAGCTTATGGCCACTGGAATGTCGTGTTACCATAAATGATTTTATTCATATTTAAGAATAATTAAAAATGGCACAAACGGAATTAGTTGGATGATTATGTCTGTTTTTAGGTTGTAAAATGTTTTACTTTTACACACTCCAGTAAACATAGGTTGAGTATTTATAAATGAAGCAGATATTCTATTGCTTAGTCTCACGTTACGAACACACTTTGTCTTCTTTTTCTAACTTTTGTTTTGAACATGCGTAGAGTCTATTTTATCATTCTACCCTTCAGTCAATTTCCGAACAAATGTTAACACTGATAAAATTAAGTAATTGGGCAGTCACCAAATTTTGTGCCTTCTAATAAGCTCTATCACACGTCTTAATTCTAAACTAAAATAACTTTTTTGCTTCCAGCAGCGAAAAAATGTAGCATCTCTGTGAACATTTTAAAGTTAAAGATGGAAGAGACGGTTAATGAAACACTGCATGCGATGGATACTTCAAGGCAGATGGAGGCTGGAGAACTCAGTGTGACGCTTAGATCTGACAATCTGTCATAAGAAAGATACACTGAACACCCATTTACAACTATGGCTCACCTGACAATATGTTTCAGTTGAAATATTTCAGCTTATTTCCTCAAATGAAATTTTTACGCAAGTTTCAGTAGCCAGTAACGTTTTAAGATGCTGACGGTGAAAATCTCATAGTAAGATTTTATCCAGTTTTCTGATCTGAATACAGTTAAATCAACCATTATAAGCAGAAAGTTAAATTTTCACTAACAATAATAACAAATTGTGATAAAAAGACCACGTTCATTTTTGCTACGAGGATCTTAAGAAAATGCAAAAGATGATGCGCCTAGTGCCAAAAACTATTTCTTTTTAGTAAGCATTACTCACTAGGTAGCAGATAAACTATCAGCTACCTCCATCACGTGGTTTCATTGTTATTGTCGATTGAAGCTGACAGGTGGTGTTCATTTAGAAAAATGGAGAATCAGAGTTTCGAGCGATGATTAAATACTTTTATTTAAAAGACTTCAAGCTGAAAGAGTTCAAAGCTGAGATGTTTGAAGTTTGTAATAAGTCGCGTTTCCAAGGCGACGCAGTGTGCACAGATAAAGCGAGGGCTATTTTTCGGCGAGCGGAAGCCGCGAGCCCGTTCGTCAAGCCACCCGTTGCGCTGTTGACAATAACAGCAGGGACAGCCAACCTACGGACAATAGTGACCCGCCACTTGGATATTCTGGTATCCTGTTGCATGGAATGCTGCTCGGAGTTGGAGTGGAGACGAGACACTTCTGGACTGTATGTCGAGGTGAGAAGAGGGACTGCGAGACCACCGCCATCCTCTGTGGGCCTGAGGTTCATTTCCCGTCCCCGGCAGTGAACAGTGCGCGGACACGGTAATGTGCCTATAAAAGTGAGACTTATTGCAACATATCAAGAGCCCGGAAAATACCCCTGAGAAGCTACCTTGATAGCTAGATACTTGTTTGAAATATTCAACTGAGTTAACCAACCGTAAAACTTCACATGACAGATTTGTGTCTTTAGTTTGGTCAATAAAGTCATGTCTTTTGTGAACCCATTTTCCTTATGGTCTTGTAACCCCTGAGACGTGTCATGTGCGAGGCTTAATATTAACATGTTGATAAAGAAATTTTTTAATTGCTGACGCTATACAGTGCGTCTAACAAGTTTAAAAGGTAGAGCCACCCCCACCAAAAGAGCTTATTACAAGTTCATGGTATATCTGCTGGTGCGTTTGCAACAGTTCGCAATTGATTAAATGAGTTTAAACATGGCCGCACATCCACACAAGATGAACAACGTTCAAGATGTCCAGTTGAAGTGACTACCTCCTAAATAATTGCCAAAATCCACGATATGGTTTTAAGTGCGAAAAACAGTAGAGGCCACAGACATACCGCAAGATACATTATATTAAATTTTGCACGTAAAATCAGGTGTGGAAAAAAATTTCGACAAAATGGCTGCCACGCTTGCTCTCATTGAAGAATAAGCACAATCGTGTAGTCGACTCAGAGGCTGTTTTTGCACTTTTTTGTCGCAATCCTAACAAGTTTCTCCATCGATACATATCTGTGAATGAAATGTGGATACACTACTGTACTCCAGAAACTAAAGAATGCGTTTTTGAAGGCGAACTGGCTCAGACGAAGTTGAAGATGGTGAAATTGGCCAGCAAGGTGAAGGCCACAGTTTTTTTGGAAATCACACGGAACCATATACATCGATTACATGAAAAAGAGACAAACAAAAACTGGAGCTTACTGTGTGTCATTATTGCACCCGTTAGGCTAAGAAACCGATTTAAAAAAAAAAAAACTCATTTTGAAAAGAAAAAGATCCTCTTCCATCAAGAATACGGACAGGTGCACACCTGCAAAGTTTTGATGGCCAAAATTATGGAATTAACGTTTTAATTATTGCAGTATCCACCCTATTCACCAGATTTGGCCCTCAGTGGCTATTTTCTATTTCCAAACAAAAAATGGCTCGGTGGACAACGGTTCATGTCACCCAAACAATTGACTATTTTGCAGAACTTACAATTTTGGAGGGCATAGAGAAGTTAAAGAATCATTTGGAAAAGTGTATAGAACTAAACGGATACTATACCGAAAAATATTTTTAAAAAAGCACTAAGGAATTATTGAACGACACTCATACAAGCGAAGGGCTTACTTTTTTCCATCTCATAAGTTCTACGACAGTGTCAAAAGTTTCCGAAAAGTTCGTAGGCTTAAACTAAATTTTGTCACTCGTTGATTTTAACATCTTTATTTGGAGCGAAGTCGCAACGAATACGTGTTCTTTTGGTGACAATGTAGCAAGAATTCACCTCAATAAATAAAACATAATCTACTACACAGCAATAAAACTGCACATAATAACGCTTGTTTGTGGCAAATACAACGATTATACCTAAAAACATTCCACCAAAATAATTTTTATTAAAAATGTGATGTTCAAATTTATGACTAAGAATTTATCATTATTCATAAGCTAACAAAAAACAAGTGTCACCTAACACACCAGTTCTAGCCAGGACATTGTTATTAAAATGTTTCACAATTTTCTTTTTGGTTCGACGGTTTCTTTTGTAAAAAGAGTGCTTGTGGGCACCCCTATTTCTATCGTAAAGCAAATACCCATGCTCGACGTTGAATTACTGACACTGGTTCTCGAGTACCAAACAGTGCTACCAACATTGGGGGTTTTGTTTATTGCATGATAAATTCAAATCATTATTCAAATTTGAAAGGCTATCGTAATAATACTTTTCATAGATTGAAACCATTGATATTTCGATATTAAATTCGGATAATTAACTCCATAATAATTTCAGAGACGTTCATAGTTTATAAAAAATAGATAAAAGATAATTTATAGGAGGATGACTACAGCAGAAACTTGCAGCATTACTGATTTCTCGTATATATTCTTACAGAGTGTAAAGTTTAAGCAACTAAGAAGGAATCTCAGACAGGTTTAAATCAGAGAAGAGTTAAAAAAAAAAAAAAAAAAGACATTTTTTGCTATAACGGGATCAGTGCTTTCTTCCGAGAGGCAAAACGGCTTCAATCTAAAACTATGAGTGATATTAAGGTAATTATTATAGTCAAATTACTACTCAGTATCTCAAGCACAAATTAAAAAAAAATCCGTAAAGGAGAATACATGTCGGCACAAGCACAATGATGACTTAGATGTGAAACTAGTTTGATAATGGAGCTGGTACTTACCTTCACACTTGAGACCCTGGTGAAACAAACCGTACAGCAGTGAACCACAGTGGTCGCAGAATGTGGGGGACATGTAGTTGTGGATCTTGAATCGGTGCGGAACATCGATCTTGAACCTCTCCCTCAGGTACTGAAACATCGCTATGCTAAACACATACTGTACTTTTTAACATCCTAGTATCTGAAAGCTATAAACAGTTTACCTAAATGCTGTTATGAGGTAACTACCACACAAATAATATAGGGTGTATCAAAAAGAAACATCCGATTTTAAAAAATCATAACTATTATGTTATCTGAGATATGTGCGTGAAAAACGTACTGTTGGAAAGAGTAAACTCTAGAGTTTTACATGGTTCCCGCTAAGTAGCAGCAGTGTGTGGCACACGTGCCCACTTCAGTTCTAGTGAAAATGGCTTCGGGAAAGCATAAAGCGTGTTGTGTTCTACGTTTTGCGCAGTGCGGGTCAGTAACAACTGTTCAGCGTGACTTTCGTACTAGGTATGGTATGGAGCCTCCTACAGCACAGAGCATTAGACGATGGCATGAACAATTCCGAGAAACAGGTTGTTTGTGTAAAGGCAAATCGCCGGGCCGCCCCCCAGTGTCTGACGCAGACGTTAAACGCATCCGCCATACATTCACAAGGAGTCCGCAGCAATCTTGTGGGAGTTTATAAAAGACTTTGCTTATGTGCCTCCGTGGAAGCTGTCACTCAAGACATGCTCGCTACAATGTGGAAGGAATTTGAATACCGCATTGACATATGCCGTGCACCTCAAGGGGGGCATATTGAACATCTATGAAAAGGTATTAAAAAAATATTTTTGAGTTTCCCGATCATCAAAAAACAAAATTCATTGTATATGTTTATTAGTTTCAGAAATATACACGTGCCAAATCGGATGATTCTTTTTGATACACCCTGTATATCAAATAAAAATATAAAAAAGTGCACAGTTTCAGCATAACATATCAATTTATTTATTTATCTTGTGGCCATAGCACATAATCAATAATACAATTGTATACAATTTTTTCACACTAATAAAATGTAACATTAAATTATACTTATTTTACACTAAAAACTCTATTTTTTGTTTGAAGCTGTTTGTTATAGATAATTCTTCTAGAGTTTATCTTAAACAATGTATTATTTTATATGTATAATCACTGTTGCATAATGTTAATTAAATGTTTTTGTATATTCACTGTCACTGTGCTGTACCACTGCCTAAAATTGCTACCTGTATATAATAAAGTTTAAAAAAAAAATATATATTATTATGAGTACATTTGTTCCAGTTATCTATGTAACTATTATTTTCAAGTTGATTAAGATGCTAAGAAAATTTCAATAGTATCAATAATTAATTTGGCTAGCCTGTAAACTGTTGTCAATTAAAAAATTAAAAAGGGGGCGTCGATTAATTACATGTGCTCAAATAGTTGGGAGGAGTCCGGCGAACTCACACCAAATCTCACTAAAGGGGGAGGGAGTCGAACCTCACCAAAGAGGGAGGGGAGACCCACAAGATCTCACCAGGGGGAGGGGGGGGGGAAGAAAAATACACGTCATTAATGGACGCCCCGAAATGAGTATTGTATTCGTTGTTATGGGGCAAAGTCAGTAAATCGAGTCTGAGAAGGAAAGAATATTTTGATTCATGCAGTCATTGAAATAAAATGTTAAACAGTGAGACGAGTTCTTTAATATGAAGCAGATTGTTTCCAGGACAACTATTTATTTATAACCTGGAGAGAGGAAGCTATTGTTCGTTATGCAAAACAGGCTATAAAATAAACACTCATTAAATCAGAGGCACGGAATATCAGGAATGAGTCTAAACAAAAAGGATTTTCCTCTCAGACTGGCGACTCGTGTCAAACAACAAAGGAAAGTAGTTAAACAAAATTAACTATTGGGCGACGAATCAGCAATCTCAAGATATGAACCATTAATTGATATATACGACCTTGAATTATTAATTGCAACAGCCAGCACGGTTTCCGGTTAAAGAGCACAATTAGAAGATACAACGTTCAAAAAGCAGCAAACGTATCAACCTAGAAATAATAGTAACTTGAATCATTTGTGTTGTCTAATAAGCAAATACACATGCAGAAAATTTTGTAACATGTGTTATCTAATTTTAAGCTATAAAGTTCACTGAATGAAAATAATAATTTTAGCTGTGCCGGAACGCCGAAGTAATCAGTAAGTCGTAACTGAAAGTGAAATAGTGCCGGTAAACTGTAAAGACATAATTGTGTTTATGGATGGTGATTTTCCCGGGCCGAAGATTGTAAGCAGAATATTGTTTACTAATATTCAGGTGCAGTAATGCAATATCTCCATTGCTTTTATATTACATAGAATATTTTTATGTTTTTTCTGTACTATTTAGTGAAATTGGAGTGATCGCATCTGTTAATATTAGTGTTAAACCAATTATAAATAGTAAGTGACTTTCAGCAGCAGAGCT
This sequence comes from Vandiemenella viatica, assembly GCA_031002005.1. Lineage (NCBI taxonomy): Eukaryota > Metazoa > Arthropoda > Insecta > Orthoptera > Morabidae > Vandiemenella > Vandiemenella viatica. Next base: position 75,541,532 of record CM061921.1, on the reverse strand, counting down.
ACGAATATTTGACAGCAAAAATTATATTACTTTCCGTACAGGTGGTTGTTTGATCAATTTTAGTCATACTGGCGAGTTATGTGGGGAACGATGTTCAAGAAAGGGAAGATAACAATGTCTGTGAAACGGAATCATACGATATGGGCGTAGATATGAGCGATGCTGGGTTTAATAGCTTTTATGAGAATAGGAGATATTAAGTGTTTGCTCAAGTATAGGACAGCGAGTCTGAAATTCAAGGGCAGTCGACAAATAATAATAATAATAATAATAATAATGGGGCTGGTACGCCGGAGCAGTATGAAAATAAAGTTACGGTTTTGTTTGATCGAGCAATAATTACCGATGAAAGAATACAGTAACAGCAGTCACATAACAATTCATGTTTATGCAACAAATTGCAGTAAATTGTGCAGTCACAGTAGTAAATTACAGAGGATCTGAATAAGCAAGAAAAATTATTAAGTAGTTATAAGAAGAGACAAGAAAATCACAGAAAAAATGTATATGGAATTTCACTAAGCAAGGAAAAATCACTATGCGGTCACAAGAAAAATTGTGGTAGGAATTAAACGAATTGAGATCACAAGAAGATATAAGAAACTCATAAAGGAATTACCTGGTATGGTAAAGCAGCAATTTATGAGATTAAAAGAAATAGTGGAAGTACAAGGGAATTCAGTGTACAGTTATACCGAACAGCGAAACTGTACGATCAAGAAGGCGGAGGCTCACAGTATCGACAGTGTCAAAATGAACCTGAACGAACAAACTGATAAACAGAAAGAGCAGCTGGATAAAAGATACAGTGATTTGAAGGAGGATATTGGGAACTATATGGAAGCGAGCTTCATTCAAATAAATGAATTGATAGAAAGATGCACAAAATAAAACAAGAACTCACCCAACGTAGAAATGAAGAACTGACACAAGACCATAGTATAAGTTAGCTAAAACGAGAATGGTTACATGGAAAAATAATTGATAAGGAGTTGAAGAATAAGAACTAGCAAAGATGTGAAAAAGGATCCGGTTGTAATGTATAGAAACTCAGCTTAAACAGCCAAAAATAAAATTACACCTGGCCATGAAATTCACCTTGTTATTTCCGTAAAAGCATATAGTAAAGAAATTTACAATAAATAAAAGGAATGCATAAACGACATAGGTAATGTTAAACAAAAAATCAATGACTCAGGAATCATAAGTATGAATGGAGTAAATTGATAGCAGGATTAGCGAGAGTCACCATATGGGAAGAAGAAATAAAAGAAGAAAATGACTATCAAGCAAGTGGAACCAAAGGAACGTAGAAGCGGTATGAGATAAATGAATCTAGAAATTTTACTCAAAATGTGGTGGAAATGGCGGTAATGCAGATGTACGATTCATCGTTGAAACAATGCGACGCCATTCATTGTGTTAAGAGATTCTGCACTGCCTCGGATGACAATCGTCGGCGAGTATGGTGGAGACCTGGGGAGAGATCCCACTCTTCCAATGTTCTGGAGAGGCACAGCGGTGTTACTCGAGGCGTCATGGTGTGGGGAGCCATCTGGTATGACTTCAGGTCACGGCTGGTAGTGATTAAGGAGATTCTGACGACACAACGGTACGTCACGGACTTCCTGCGATATCATGTGTTACCTCTCATGCGACAGTATTGCAATGCCATTTTTCAACGGAGGAATTCTCTTCCATACACGGCACGTGTCTCTATCACTGTCTGCGTGATGCTGAGGCACTCCCGTGGCCAGCAAGATCCCCAGATCTGTCCACGACAGAACATGTGTAGGACCAACCCGTTTATCGACTCCGTCCCAGTGCCTGTAGCCAGGATACCCAGGACCATTTACAACAGTTGTGGGACATCCTGTCTCTGGAGAGAATACAATGGCGTTATGAAACCTTCCCAACCTTTTCAGTTAATGCATCCAGGCTAAAGAGGTGTAACGTAATACTGATAAGTGGGCTCTTATTGCCAAGCCCTTTGTAAATTCGATTTTATTTTGTTATCACTGAAATAATATCATGGTACCCTCTCAACCGTGACGTTTCCTCCTCCAATTCCTGTTTGTTTCACATTCTTTTGTCAGCAGTGTGTGTACAGAATTATTCCAACAAACTTGTAAGTTAAAAAAAAATAACTAATAAAAAAATATCGAACAGTTTCACCCTTCAATTTATTTATTACAGTTATCGAACTAATAGCAATGTCCTGAAAGATTTTTTTTTTTTTTAAATGGTTGAATTTAATAATACGTTTGAAACCGATGTTCACCAGTGTTTGGCGTGGTGGATGAGCGGTTAACTCTCTAGCCTCGCATTCGGGAGGACGCCGCATCGATTCCCCGTCCGGGCATCCAGAATGGGTTTTCCATGGTTTCGCCAATCACTCCAGGCAAATGCGGGATGTTTCCTTCAAAAAGGCCATGGCCCGAATTCCTTCCCGTTCCTTGTCCCCATCCCGCCTCTAATGACCTCGATGTCGACGAGGGCGTAAAGCCATAAAGCCATAAGTAAAAAAAAAAAAAAAAAAAAAAAAACAGTGTTTTAATACTCTTTGAGTAACTATAGCTATTCACATTGAAGGAAAGGAGAAAAAATTGAGTATAGGCTGTAAAGGCAGACGTCAACGGATATTGCGTGGGTACTGTTTCGAATGTGAATCTTGTTTAAGCAGATTTATTGTTAGTTACTTAACACCAGTCCATATATTACAGATCTGTAATATCGTACCTGTAGTGAAGTCAGTAAAGAAATGTATTCATCGAATGTCAAATCTATGCAAATTGAATTCATATGCCACAAATTTCAATAATGAATTATGTTTCTTGTGGTCTGTTTCACCCCATTGTAGAACCAGAAAGATCAGACCGGAAAACTGCTGTGAGGACGTCCAGGTACGGGATTTTAACCTGGACCTGATTCAGTGACCGAGCGTGGTGGGTAAGCAGTAATGCTCTGGCCTCGCTTTCAGGAGGACGCGGGTTCCAATCCCCGTCCGGGCATACAGATTTGGGTTTTCCATGGTTTCCTCAAATCACTCCAGCCGAATACCGGAATGTTTCTTACAAAAGGCCATGGCCGGAATCCTTCCCGTTTCTTGTCTCCCATCCCGCCTCTTGTCTCCCATCCCGCCTCTAATTACCTCAACGTCGACAAGGCGTAAAGCCATAATTTAAAAAAAAAAAAAAAGATCCTTAACGTGAGCAGCCACACTGACCCATGACGTTAGAACAAACACGTAGCGTAGGAAATACAATATTCCAGGGGGTTGGTTACAGCAGCATTATGGGATGGATATGAATATCGATTTTTCATCCGTAGCCGAGGTCGCCGACCAGATCTTCTGTATCGTTGGTGATATCACATCTGATTAGCTACTGCAAGTTCGAGTGTTCCGTAGAATGCTGACTAAAACTGCTGTCAATCAAACTAATGTCACGTACCTACCGCTATTTCTTAATATGATACTGAATCGATAACCAGACAATTACGTACAGATTTTATAACACATAAGGCATCATATAAAGCGAAAATATGAACACAGTATCATCATTCCACATTATGATGGCACCAAATCTTTTTCATCGACAGAATAAGTAGTTGAAATTGGAATTTTTATAAGTATACAGAGTAAAACGTTTGTTGTGTATGTACCGTGATAGAAGTGATTCAAGATACGTTTGGGAGGAAGTGTGAATTGTGGTATTACATAGTTCGACGAAATATAAAAGTGGGAATAGTTAGGAACTGTAAAATTTGGAATTAACTTTCTGCTGTGACAAGAGTATGGGAAGGTATATTTTGATCAATAGGAAAAGACAGAAATATTTTATTCTTTTTAATAGAGTAATAAAATAACAGTCGACGCGAACAAAGTTACGGGAAACTACTACTTTTTAAATAAATCATTACAACATGATGTCAGGCTGACGCAAATGTTGTGGAATTATTTTTTTCCGATATCTGAGGCCCAACAACCAACTTAACAGTGAGTATGTGTGATCCAGTGCTGTAAGTTTCTTCTAGTATGCATTTTCCAACCAATTTACACAGCAAAGAACAGACATGACATTCACAGACACAACACTCAAACACCCTTGCCCGTGGCTTGGCTCGAACCGGCGACCCTTGGCCACGCGGAGCTAGTTACTCCAGCCCCTACGCTACCGGGGGCAACTAACGTAAAATTGAGCCAAATTGTAAAACACGTTAGATTGATTACGATCAATCTTTAGGCAGTGTTCATATTTCTTCGGTGGGGCTTCGAGAAGAGTATCACACGAAGAACTGAGTTTCATTTGTTTAAACAAGTAAAATCTCTACATGTGATTAACACAATAAGCTTCAAGATCGGAATAATCCAAACTGACTGAAGTTGGTCTTTAAAGAACTGTGTCTCGCCTTGTTGACTGGAGTTCGCCCAGACCAGGAAGTCGTAGCCCTCAACTCGAGTTCAACAGCGGTGTTTCCTGCAAACAAACGTTACTTTGTCCTAAACAACGGTATAAACGAACGCAGCTGAGGTATCGTACGTCAAACAAATGTTCTGAAGCATGGACAAAGCTTCCGGGAAATTAGATGGAGATAAATATCTTGCCGATCCTGATCCGCGTAAGACTGGACCTGAAGGAAAAACAAAAACCACGTATCTGCCTCCGACACTGCTCACAAAAGCATTCGAAATTCTTAAATGCTGAATTTAAGACAGTTTTTCACGAAAAACGGTAACTAGTGAAAGATTCTTGTGTGTAGATTGTTGCTTTATTTCTGTGAATACATCGGGAAAGTGTGTCTTCGCTCAGTAACGTAGCACTGCAGTTGGTAAAAGTTATTTGACGCCGACCCCAGCAGCGTAGGGGATTGCGTGCTAGCCTCGCGTTGCAGAGGTCGCCGGTTCGAGTCCGGCCTCGGGTATGGGTGGTTTTAATTAAGTGTTGTGTTTGACTTGTGCCGTCCATACCACGGAGAATCTATAATACATTGAGTGATCCAATACATACTTGCAAACTACAAAATTACATAGTGCTGGCTGTATGGCCTCATAACCAAATGCCAATTTAAAAAAAAAAAAAAAGAAGTTATTTGACGATTTCCCTGTCACCAATACCAGTTCAGTTTCAGTTCAGTTCAGTTAAAAGAGGCTGCTCTATCCCCACTCCACTGCCTTCCCCTTACATGCGAAGGGGAAATTTACCATTCACCAGTCTGGACACAGCTGTCAGCTGAGAGGTGGTGATAAGATGGGAGCGGAGCCACAGGACCATAACCTATATCCGCCAGTTGGGAGTGAACAGGGTATATTCACTATGTAGAATTGTTGTGTTTAGGTGGTTGATTACGTAATTCCGGTCAAGCATTGGCAACAATTTCTCATTGCAGTGTGGCGAGTTAATAATCAAAAAAGTCAGATAAATATTTAAATTAATAAAAGCTTAATAAATACTTCGTGACTGCAATTTCATCTACCTAATATCATAAACTAGCTGATACCCGCGCTTCGTACTCGTGGATTAAGAATTTGCTTTGCCAGAATTGAATATAGAAAGTTGTTGTTAATGTAAGGATTGGTCCACAAACAACACCGAGTCGGCATAATATGATCGGAAAGCCATCACTAGTATCATTCTACCATCGAACCTGTCTCTTGAAGAGAATCAATTTCCAACATATTTAAAAACAGAAAAACAAACGAAGGAGGGATGTGGGGGGGGGGGGGCGTGTTAACTAAGGGCAGCTTTATTTCAGCTTGGTCTTTATTCTATCTTCAGCATGAGCATCCGATTCTTGGGTTTCTAATAAATTTAGCTGCTCGTGCTCTGCTAGAGCTACAACTTATTCCAGTTTACGCCCCCAAGGCATGTCAAAAAAGAAGGCAAAATAAACTGGTGCCAGAAACATTTAAGCAGACACAAAGCAATAGGACAGAGAAAATCAATAACCATACTAAAGAATACGTTTTTTCTCTAAACGAAATTTATCAACAAATTATACACTATCATAATGCGCGGAAGCATAGCTCGAGCAAGTGACGTAACATTACAGACTAATATACACATCCGTCTCTGTCACCATTTGATAAGTTCTCAAAATTTCCTTCACTACAACTGTTAACCATACCGAAAAAAAAAAATGTTATGTGCCCTCCCTACATATTTTCTTCTCAAATTCTGTCAATATCGGTACAGGCATTTAGTTGTCAAAACGTAACAAAAGAGAGACTTACTTCCGCATTTATAGTATTATTACTGCAGATCACACACACACACTGACTGCGAATCACCCCTGAGGGATCAATATAACGTAAAAAGTGTACACCTACAGCATTGCAAGACTACCTACGATTTGCCTCATTGCACCCCTAACTTTGTGATATCTACAGTTTAACATTCAATCCGAATAACCGACGGCCCAGGCGTGACTCTTACGATCAAAAACAATTTTTAAAAACTTAGCCTCCACGGAGATTTGAACCGGAGACCACGACCCAAACATTAGTAAGCAAGCGCTTTAACCACTGAGCTACCTGACCGCTACACGGAAAACAGTACAGAGACCTCCATATCCAACGCGTCTGTCTATCGCCGTTCAGTAATTTTTCGAAATTATAAGACAACATGTATTACTTATACAGATAATTTTTAAACCAAATGTAGACAGTATTTTTCTCCTTGTTTCAAAGGATAAGTGTGCAAAGTTTCATCGAGATCGGATGAAAACTGTGAATTTGTATGAAAAACAAACAAACCAATAAACAAACGAACATACATACATTCATCTTTATATATATAGATATGAAAGTAACTCTGTCTCTCTGATAGTTTGTTGCGTTTTCATGAGCGAAAACGGCTAAATAGATGTAGGTGAAATTTGACAATGAAATTCTATGTATCATTAGGAAGGACACAGGATAGTTACTTTTTGGGATAAATAATATATTTTTTTCAGGAAATTTCAGATACTAGCCGAACGGTTACAGACTGACCGCTAGCATGTGAAAGTCTCTGTAATATTATATTCAGGCTTTTTTTCTAGTAATCAGTTTGTGGAACATCTTTTACGTAATTACAGGTTTCTGTATCCAATACTAGCAATAAAATTCTGAGTCCACACGTACTAAGTCGCGTGACAGCTAGTCACATAATAAACACTGTAATGCAATAAATTAACATAAAATCTATCGTAAATAATGCTGACGATTTGAACGCACATTATTCCTTGTAGTGTTGTTAAAACAGACAAATGGGACAGTTATGTTAGAAGCTGTCAAACACTTTGTGTAACAGCCAGTGGAGACTTCCAAGTGCTGAGTCAATGCGGCTATTCACAGGACTGGTTGCGTTGCAGTACCCATGGCTACTGCCACTCAACAACTCATGTCTCCTAGAAAAACAAACATATGACTATTGTTTGAAGATGCAGCAAACTGGAATAATATGTTAAACAAATTAGAGACGGCGGGACTCAAGTATGAAGACAGACAAGATATTTGGAGAAGCACTAATTGTATCAACCTTTCGGTATTGTTGGCTATTATGAAATAAACTCTTAATGTAGTGAAAAAATATGGCGGATTTAAAAGCTCAATTGGAGAGGGCGAAACCGTTAGATACTTAAATTATATTTTTCTTCTATTTTCAAGAAATCAATTTGCAGTAAGCGTTAAGTAGAATACGAGCACATATCCCGCTTGGATATATTTTTTTTTTTTTTCTGCTTAACGTCTCTCTTAACAGCGAGGTCTTTAGAGAAGGGAAAGGATGGGGGGCAAGGAATGGGAAGGAATTCGGCCATGGCCTTTTGAAGGAAGCATCCCGGCATTTGCCTGGAGTGATTTGGGAAACCATGGAAAACCCAAATGTGGATGCCCGGACGGGGATTCGAACCGCCGTCCTCCCGAATGCGAGGCCAGAACGCTAGCCGTTACACCATCCCTCTCGGTCCCCGCTTGGAATTTTTAAAAGTGTGGCAGAAATTAGGATGACAATAATGCACCAAATAATATCAAAACCAAGACAGGACAGTAATCCTGCAGTGTAGGCATAAAATTAGTGCCGGAGAATTTGGAGCTCACGATCATGTAGATCTGAGAGAAAGGGAGGAGGCGAAAAAGAAATTAATGCAGACGTCCAGCTGTTGGTTGCATGACATACATAAAAAGTTATGTAAAAAATTAAAATAAGTATTATCCTGATTTTAACAACGAACAAGCTTACATTTTACGAAATGAAGAGACTAAACGAATTATAGGGAAAGGAAAAATAACATGGAAACATCCTTTACAGAAAATCGAAATGATGGTGGCATGCCCTCTGTGTGTGTGTTACTGTTGTAATTGATGTGGAAGATTAAGGAGTGAGAAACACAGCTGCCATATCGTTATGGAGTTTTTTTATTTATTTATGGCTTTACGCTTCGTCGACGACGAGGTCATTAGAGGTATGATGGGACTGGTGACAACGAATGGGAAGGAATTCAGCCATGGCCTTCTGAGGGAAGCCTCCCGGCATTCGCCTGGAGCGATTTGGGGAAACCATGGAAAACCCAAATCTGAATGCCCGGACGGGGATTCGAACCGGCATCCTCCCGAATGCGAGGCCAGAACGTTAACCGCTCACCCACCACGCTCGGTCGTTATAGCTTACTCAAAAGCATATCCTGAATATGATGCTTTCGAAAAAAAAATTCTTAAGTAACAAAATTTCTGCAGCTAAATCTGAAATAATGGACTATCAGAGATCGTACTTACAATGGTACTATCCGTCTCCCTGGCGGATCCTGGACATTTGCCGAGGATCTTGTCGTGGCATCTCTTATGCACAGCGGTCTGGCAAACTGAAATACAAACAACAAATTCTGCTTCTCTTCTTTTACATGTAACAATATTACATATTGTCCACGATTTTATGGAACAAACTGTTTTCACTAAGAATATCATTGAAACAAATACAACATAGATGACATCTATGGGACTAGCAAGATTTTAGATGCCGCGTAGAGCTTTAAAATTATGGTATGATAAGCAAAAGACATATGTGTATCAAACAATATTAAAGCACTAAAAATATCTACATGGGAATTTTACTTACATTAATTATTTTTAAAACATTGTTATTGTTAACATCTCCAAATTGTGTGAGTGGAGACTTTCCGGGTGTACTGATGCAATGAAATCTTCTCGGGTGTCCAGCCGGATGGTGTTGTATAAATACAGCGTTTCCACAGGTGGAAGGGACCTGAAAGCTGATGAAGACAGCAGAGTTAGCTGTCGAAACGTCATGTTTATACAACACTATCCGGCTGGATACCGGAGAGGATTTCATTGTATCTCCAAATTGTTCTCCAATTCTTAAACCACGTAATACATCATACAAACTGTTGTACAGGATTTCAATATGTTCAGCTTCCTCAAAAAATTTGCGCTTACATAGGTTAGATAGAAGTGAAAGAATGCAATTTTGATTAATGAGGTTAGCATAATTAAATTCACGAGTGTCATTTACCTTCTTATGTAACAAATTACAGACGTATCGGTTTCTATGCTGTGTTACTTTCTTTGATCCCTCTGCTACTTGTCTCTCAGTATGTGCCTTTGCATGCGTACATTGTTTCCTTAACTGTATACTATTAGATTACGGCCTTTCTTTATCTACCTTTAACATTATGACACAAATATACGATTACATTTAACCGATACAGTTCCGATGGACAAAGAATTCTAGGATTAGAATTTTCACAAACATTGTATCTTCTCTTTAATGTACGATTTAGAGTTTCTAATGTAAATACTGATACTTGAAAAGGAAGCCAATCTTGCCATCCCTTCTTCTATAGCTGAACCATTATACAGCAAACGGCTGAATCCGTCACAAGTTAGCTTAAACTACTCGTACTAAGATTTTTTTCATCACTAAAATCGATTGGCAGCGCAGTTTCGATATGTTTTTAATTAGTGAAAGCTTATCTGCCATCCGTTATAGATAAGGCTGAAAGTTCTTTCAAACAGCGTTCAACTAAATATTTTTATCACGATAATGAGAAAAAACAAAACTGAAACTGTTTAAGTCTCGACTTTACCAGTTTTGAAAGTACAGCAAATTCCATATTAGTTATCCATGTTGATCCCCTGTAAATATATACCGGTAACCTGGTCTCTAGAATTGAGGCAAAGAATACAGTAAGATGTACCCTATAACTGAAGGTCGTGGTAACAAACTTGAGAGCTATTTTTGAAAACAACAAAACTGAATGTTTGTCAACAGCTTTAATTCCACACTCTGTCAGTTTCAAAAATAGTTTTTTCAAAGTGATTTATGCTGTACTTACGTTGGCACTTGTATCCCTGCTTGCCGAATCCCCTGAAACAAGAAAGAAAAAACTTTAAGTCGCATATTATTAGAGTTACAGAACAGCCAACGTAAACATTTCTAGAAACGAAACTGGCGTACCAGTCCCAGATTAGCTGCAGCACATTTCTAATGGCTGTTTTAATTCTTACCAATACCACATTAGAGTCGGTTTGACCTTGGCGATAGTGTAACGATTTTCAAGTGTTAGTAACGCTCCACGTGAAAAGGATCCTTTCTGTGCAATCAGAACGGAAGGACGCCGGTTTGAACATAATTTTTAAATTAGAAAATATTAAGTAATATCATTAATGTCTTCATTTATAGATACGGAATGTATAGTGGTACGAAATCCACTACATGTTTGTCAAGGTGGAGCCAGCCTGCGTCAGTGTACGAGGCGAATGATGCGAAAGAGGCAACTCCTGCCATCTATGTGCAGAAGCGTTTAAGACAATACCTTTGCGTCCATGGTCGACAACCCAACGGCCGGCAACGTGGGGAAGGGGCTCAAGAAACGCGATTGGTTCCTGAATATTTCCCGCCAAGCACCTCGGGGTGAGAGAAACGCATGGAATTGCCATGGATAAGATGTGTAGACTGGTCTGGACTATGTAGTGGCTTGAGTTTTGGGAAGTTGGTTTTTTTTATGAGTGCACCTGTTCATATACAGTGTATGTGGTTTTAAGGTGGTCACAAACTAAGTGAATTTAGGCAGTTGTTAGTAACAGATGTCATTACTCCATCGGTGTGGTGATACCTGAAATAGTTTTATTATCCGCGCAGGACGGAAGCGCCATACATTATGATAAATTTTAATGTAAAGATTTTGACTGCATTGTTTTTCGCGATGTCGACCGGAAAAGCCCTACAGAGAGATCCGTCCAGATCACAGACACCTATGTTCAATGTAAACTTTAAATCGTATCTGAGCTAGCGGAGTAGATGAACATCACTGTGTATGGACCACGCGTTTTGAAGACGATATCTCATGCCAGTAATTCCTTTTTATGTTTCAAATTTTCTAGTCTGTTTTAGTGTTTTCACTTTATGTATGTTTCCAAGTCGATTATAATGTAATGTTCAATCACGATAAATCGTTTGAATTTTTTATTAAGTTTGTTTTAAACGTCAATGAATTTTAATTAATTGTCTAGACGTAAAATGGAACTTTATCCCATCATTCATAAATAATATCCAGTAATTGGCATGTTTAATAGTAAATTCGATCTGTAACCTTAAGTAAGAAGAAAAATTACATTTTGGCCCCAATAGAGATGGAATGACAAACGGAACGCAGGAGGTGAATTAATAAAAATAATCAAAATGTGACGAAAACTTGAAAACCGTGACACTTCTGTTCGGGTCAAAATTTTATAATTGGTAGGTCAGGATAAGGCCTTTCGATGGTTAAACGGTTATCTATTATTTAGTGAACAACCTGTAAATGGTCTTCATTCACATTTTACATCATTTAGTAACTGCTTGTGCAATTAGAATAAATAAAAATTGTTGTCTCATGATAAATCAACAATAAAACCTTCCCCTCCAAAATCAATTAATAAAATTATTAATTACTGATAAAATTATAACTTTGCTATAAAAGAAAGATTCGAATAGTTTTAACATTTTTCCCCCCTTACAGCTTTACACCTCTCCTACATCGAGGTCCTTAGACGGGGGACAGATTTAATGACAAGAAACAGGAAGGAATTCGGCCACGGTAGTTTAACAGTCTGGCGGATCCCGCACAAAATCAAGTGGATCCGCATCCGTAAAATTGTTTCAGTCTGCGTGCCGTTGGCTCTCCATCTGCATTGCCTAGGTTGCCTGTACCCTTAAAGTTAGCATTTGACTCGCGTCAACAAAGTTTCACTTTCTTGCTTTTATGCGACTCCCGTTTATTTTTGTTGTATGCATTACTATAATTTATGTCGTCCTATTACAAAATTAGCTCCTAGACCGTACATACGAAAAATGATACCATTGAAATTGTTTCTGAGGAGGAAGTAGAAATAATACAAAAAGAAGATTAATACTATTGACGGCTATTTCAAGAAGGAAAAGCTATGGAATAAATGGAATTATAAAAATGATTTTACCCAGTAGCGACTCGTGGAGCCGCCCCAACAGATATATTAAAATATGTTTTTAAATCAAGTAATACAGAATTTAAATTAACAGGAAGCATTTCCAGAATTTTCCACACACGTTTAAACACTGACAGTCAATATTTTTAGTACTGTTGATATAAAAGAATGTTTCTCAAACTGGTAGTATTTTTAAGGCTGCGCCTTTGGACGCCATTACATTGCATGTAGTGGAGTATTGGGGGCGTGGCTTTTACGGAGCATTGCTCTTATGGGTTTTCTGTAGTCTCAGACTGCAGAGCCTAAGGGAGTCGTACCAATCCCATCATGATTTTCTTGTAACGCTAGTTACAAAATAGGAAAATCAGCAGAGTGGCTGAACTTTCACTATCGAACCTCTGTATCTCCAGTTTATGCTTTCATGCGTCATTAATCGACGTTAAATATTTATATTTTGACAATGTAAAAGCTACTTTCTTGTTTTGGGCGTTGGTCAATGTACCGGCACACTAACTTTGTAAACATTCCGCCAGAGTGCACTAGAATACAGTGATATCAAATTCACCATCTAGCGAGGATTTGTCGAACGATTAGATGAAATAACATTATCTAAGTTGCCAGCCTCGGTAGCGTAGGGGCTAGAGTGCTAGCTCCACGTACCGATGGTCGCCGGTTCGAGTCCGGCCGCGGGCATGGGTGTTTAGGTTAAGTTTGTGTTGTTTGTGTCCTATGTTGTCCTACAAATTGAGCGTTCGCATAAAAAAGTTGGAAAGATTCATTAACATTGAGGATATATAAAATACATTGAGTGCTGGCTGAATGGCTACAGGCCGATTGCCATAAAAAACATTATCTAAGTTGCTAAAGGAGTTTACACGAGAAAGTGTGTTATTTGGAAGTTTCTTTTTGTGTATTGTGCGGTTGAGCCTGAACTCTTGTGAATTATATTTTCGTTTTTGAAAAATAGCTGCAGCTTTCTGGCAATATGAATGTGCAATATGAATTCACTCTGCACTTTACTGGGGGGAAAATTTGAAACACGAGCTTAGAGTTGACGTGAAGAATCTTTGTGCGCCTAGACCCGATTTTAACATCAGTCAAGAACAAAAAAAAATTGCATATCCAGGCAAGGATATCTTCACAATTTCAGCAGAGCAATATGTGATGCAGCTGAGTGGTTGTGTGGTTCTGAAGTGAAAAGTGAAATTTTATGTTTCTCATGTCTTGTTACGAATTGTAATGACAACGCTTCGACGGAGAATGGTGTTACAGACTTAAAGAATCTTCATGCAACGGTGAAAAAACATAATTCCAGTGAAAAATATTTGATACAAAAACATGTCTGTTAGATTGAACTGCCAAATATACTTCTTTAAGACAGAATTGTAGGGGGAAAAATCTGCACGACTCTCGCCAACGGGACTTTAACAGGGGTAATAGATTCGCAGCCTTCCCCAGTATAAAAACCACGATTTTACCATAAATTTTTTCTGTGCTTCATCAAATTTGAGGTATTTGTTTTCAAAGAGTGGATTTTAACTTTCTAATTCTGCGTATACCATAAGATCTATCGTCACAGATTTTTTAAATGCCGTAAAAGTTGACATGATTGATCAGTTTGAATATCTAAAGAAGCAATGACAACGATTTACGTTAACTTTCGATGAGTGGACTACCCAAAAAAATCATCAGTTTATGTTCATCGCAAATAAACAAATTTTAATCTTGGCTCGCTTAAAATATTCGGTTCGTGTACTGCGGAACATTGCATAGTTTGGCCAAAGAACGACAGATAAGCTTCGGTGCTGGTCTTGAAACTAATGGTATCCTACGGAACAAGTGTCATGAAAAAAGTTGGTAAACTTCCCAGGTATCTGCAACTGAGCTTTTAACACAGCACACAATTGGCAACTGTCGATGTTTTATACAAACAAACAAAAAATGAAGTCGAACGCAAAAAAACAAGTTTGACTGACTTGGACGTAGATGATGAAGACCTAGACGGAACAATCGAAGCTCAACTCGTGATCATCTACGTACTGAGGCGATTCCAGATAGGATGATCTGAAAAATGTGCTGAAAGTAGTTAAGCTTTTCAAAACGTCTTATATTTATGATCATTCCATTCATATTAACGAGTAGACAGGAAGGGGTTTCTCGGCCGCTGGCTATATATGTAATGTTTTGCAAATAAAGTGATACTTTGACTACTTAATAGATAGATTATTTTTCAAACTGATGTGATTTACTGTAACGCATGTAATGTGATCTAAAACTGAGTGCTTACCATATTTGATTACTTAATTAATAACTAGAACTAGATTTTGAACAAAAGTGTAAAAGCGCGAAGTATACTTAAGGAAGGCTAGAATCTTTTTAGATTAATGATATGTTGCTAACTAAAAGGCTTTTAACTGTTGATTGCTATTATTTAAAATTAAATTTGTTTTATTAATTCAGTAAAAAGACGTTTATTATTTTTTGTTACAGTTTAAAACTGTGCTGGGCCCCGCGGAATCCTGTGGGATTGCTCCAATCCCGCAATTCGCATATGTGGGATTGAAAACACTGCGGGATTGCAATCCTTAGTGGCAGCCATGTATGATTTCCACGGAAAGGAAAAAAGTAATTTATGCAATATTACATTCCACGACTCCCGGTAAGATTAGTCGTGATTGGTAAGTTGTGTCCGAAATTATAGTTAATACGTAATACTGTACGGAACACTGTATGGCCCAGTGCTAACGATTTTGTTAGTGGCGATCTTCTGAGAATAGCAACACTTTGCATACAAGCTTATATTTCAGCATACTTCGCATCTATACAGAAAACGAATCGAAATTAGTTAATTTCAATAATCGAAGACTATGGATTTGATCCGTATTAAACAGTTGTTGAACAGTATTTCATACTGACAACGAACAGCAGAAACCGACTTCTGTTTGTTTTCCCATCTCTAGAAGAGTATTGTATCTTCGGTTCCGTGCAATGTGCGGATTTCTATATACCACCTTTCGACAACGTTATACTTTTTTTAACGTATGGTAAGGAAAATCCAACAAGTAGTTATGGTAACAGCAACCATTGTGGAGAAAGTATTGAGTGCAAAAAATAATGCAATTTACGCAACTTTCTGAAGTCCATTCTGCTGATCCTAGTAACAATGAAGGAATTTTAAGTAAAAATTAATAAAAGGCAAAAGTAGGTTGGAAGTGGAAAGGATAGAAGGGGGTGTGTAGGGAGATTGCCACCGGAGCGGGCGCTCCATCGCAATTTCATCAATTATTATATTATTATAGTCTGGTGCTAGCGGTAATAATAACAGTTTTTGGGGAGCAATTGTGCCTGATGACATATCAACCAAAGGTGTATCAAAATATAGGTCTAAGTAATATGAACAGTATTGTTGGAAACGTTTCTTTCTTTTCACAACACCAAACACAAAACGTTTTAAACTGCGATACTGATTCAGTCTAAAGTTGTAGCTCTAGGCGTGGCATCCGTAAGACGCCGATTCGAACCCCGTTAGAGTAGTCCAGATTTCAGTTTTTCTCGAAATTTCTGTGAACTATGCTACCGAGCGGGGCGGTGTAACGGTTAGCGTTCTCGCCTCGCATTCGGGAGGACGGCGGTTCGAATCCCAGTCCGGGCATCCAGATTTGGGTTTTCCATGGTTTCCCAAATCACTCCCGGCAAATGCCGGGATGCTTCCTTCCCATTCCTTGCCCCCATACTTGCCCCCCATCCTTTCCCGTCTCTAAAGACCTCAATGTTAAAAAGAGACGTAAAGCATTTTAAAAAAAAAGTGAACTATGCCTTGATGGTTCCATAAAACCATCACACGCAGAACACAAGGCTAAACACTACACTTGTAGTATAACGTAAGTGCTAAAGATAACTGAATAAGTAATGAGGTAATTTAATGAAATACATTCTAAGAGTAAGCTGCAGGACGGCATATATTTATAAGAAATGTGTTTCGAAAGGCAACTTGCAAACAGACTCCGAAAGGGCTAGGCGTCCAAGCCAACCGGAACGGAAAAATCCCTCCGGACCAAATAATGTCTAGTGGAGAAACGTGTTATTTAACTGGAAAAGCCTGAGAGAGGGCGAGAAATAATTTCAATGGGTGACTCGATATACTGCAGGAGATAAAAATGCAAACACTAAGAGTGGAAAACTCAAAACCAATTTGTGATAATCCCAGTGGAATTTGTAAACTTTCCGTAACTGGTTCGAAAAGGTCTTGGAAATTTTGGTGACATTTCGACAGAAGTGGTGTGTCGTAGCTAACTGCATGTGTGAATTATATGAGAGGAAATGAGAGAAGAATGTTAGCCTATCATAAAAGAATGTCGTTGGATAACCCAACTAATGTTAAACAATTCACATTTTAATGACGAATCGCTGGCCTACAGCGATTTGCAGAATCAGCTGATATGCAGAAAACAACGGCAGTCACAGCTACCCCATCGGCGGCAATTTTGTGAGAGGGGAGACAGCACAACTTCACGACTTGCTTGCAACGCGAGCAAGAGAGACCACATCGTCACGTCGATCTTTCATAGCGAGCATAACAGTTCCCATCATCAGCATTCCTAGTGTACTTGAGATCCACGCTACCAAAGGGTACATTATGTTGGCTTCCCCGGCCCACGCCATGCAGCCGAATTGTACGGATCAGCACGCGTCACAGGTTAACCCTCGTTATCTCTCAGCCACCTCCCCACACGTTACCTAGTGTCGTTTCAGCTACCCGGGCGTTTGATGTTTACCGACTGGGCGACGGAGAGAGACGCGTCGTCCCTGTCATTGGAGGCGGCTCCCTTCACACGTCCCTCTGTCGATAGCAGGACCGGCGCGGCCTTGGGAAGCCATATTTACACGTCAGTATGGACTAACAGCACCGTGCTTAGTTCGACAGCCAATCTGCAAATGTTGTTATGGAATATGCCATAAATTCAGTAGCTTCAGACGAGTTGTAAACCATCACCATCTCGACAAGTAGGTCCATTATCTGACTTAAAGACGGAGAAATTGTCGCAGTCTGGTTGAAATGCTGCTTCTTGGATCAGATTCCGCTACCTAACCTGAAAAAATGACCTACTGCACCAAGCGACCACCATCCAGCCTACCACAACTATTTCTTTAAAGGTCGTTAGAGTATTGAACCCTTCTTCAGAGAAGTTCGACTTATCCTGTTTTTATTCATTGTTTACACCACTTACCCAGAAGAATTCTTATTTTCTACGGAAGCCGTATGCATATATTTCATTGTAAGCTTTCTTTTATCTTTTACATACTGTCACTATCATCAAGAATGTTTTAATGTGTGTTGCGATCGGTCTTCGATTCTATATTAATATTATAAATTTGAAAGTAATTTTGTCTCTCTGTCTGTTTTTTACCTTTTCGGGACTAAATGAGTAAACGGCTATCTTGAAATATGACGAGGAAATAGTATGTATTATTAGGATGACACAGGATACTTTTTTGGGATAAATAAAATATTTTGTCGTGAAATTTTGAAAACTAACCTAACGGTGACAACAGACTGATAGGATGTGTAAGTCTCTGGAATGTTATATCGGTCACTCAGGCTTTTTTCCCCTCGCAGTCAGTTTTTGCATGAAGGTACTCTCCCACAGTAACCCGCCATCCTTAGTTTGTGGCTGATTTCAAACATGTTGTAAATTGTTTCTCTTTATGAGACAGTTTTAATGGTATTGTGATGGCTTCCCCGTCATATTATCACGGCTTTTTGGGGCACCTTTATGTAACTTACAGCTTTCTATATCCAATTTTAGCAATAAAATACTAATACCAGCAGTATGAAGTCACGGGAAACAGATAGTCGTATACATTTTGGGAAAAAAATGTTTTCGGTTAAATCGCAAAATGTATCTTTTTTTCTGACGAAAAGTGCGGAGCGACCTACTATTGACCTAGTTGGATACATAAAAGTTCCTAAAATGACTTCAGACCGCCTACAATCCGCAGTCAGGTTGGCCACTATGCTGAAACCGAAGTTTTAGCCGCGGAACTTTAACACTGACGGCCTAACTGCGGGATCAGTGGGAGTATAATGAATGAGCCAACTGATGTAATGTCCCAACCGATGAAATACCTACCGAGCGGGGCGGTGTAACGGTTAGCGTTCTCGCCTCGCATTCGGGAGGACGGCGGTTCGAATCCCCGTCCGGGCATCCAGATTTGGGTTTTCCATGGTTTCCCCAAATCACTCCATGCAAATGCCGGGATGCTTCCTTCAAAAAGGCCATGGCCGAATTCCTTCCCATTCCTTGCCCCCATCCTTGCCCCCTATCCGTTCCCGTCTCTAAAGACCTCGATGTTAAAAAGAGTCGTAAAGCAGTTAAAAAAAAAATGAAATACCTACCAGTATATTTATTCAGTTTTTCAGCTGTAGCAATTAGAGAGAGAACATCGCGAAATTCCTGGCTAATCCGCTACAAATGAAATAAGCAACGTCCTTTAGTCAATGACACGAATTTGTAAGCCTTTTACTTTTTCTACAAGCACGGACCAAAATGTACGATACATTAACGGAGTAATACCCGATTTAAAATTCTAATGTTGAACCGAAGTGGCAAGGAGAGAATGGATGCTGTTCCAGCTGGCATAATTCAACGTCCGCTTCGGTTAGCACGGACTGTTTGTATGTCGCTCGACCACGACCGCTTCAGTTGCTTCAACCACAAATCTCACGCCTGCCTCTCTCCTGTTGCTCTTTCAAACATTTTTCTTACGCTGATTCCGGGTGTTTCTAACCCCATCACGTATCATAACTTTTTACTATTCAGAATCCGTTTTAAACCTGTCAGTTCGGTCTGTTATTATTATTTGATTAATTACTTTCGTGGTGTTTATTTTTTTAAATTTGATGTTATTTCGTTGGAGCACCCGCTCCGGTGGCAATCTCCCTACACACCCATCTTTCTCCTTTCTTCTTCCCACTTACTTTTGCCGTCTACTAATTTAAACTTTAAATTCTTTCAATATTTTTAATAGTCTATTCATCATTTCTGTTGGTAATTTATTCCAATCCCTTACACCCTTCCCTTCAAAAGAAAATTTTCCAACGCCCTTAAGCCTGAAATCAAGTGTTAGCTCGTGTTCATGGTTTATAAATCTCAGGTCAACATAATTTCGATAACAATAAGAGCAAAGTGCATGCAGTTTGCTTGATCAGATTCATTTTCTGCTCTTTCCAAATACTTATGACCGTGATTTATAGCAATACACGCAGCTTGTATACTGTATTGCGTTATATTGTTACTGAGAAGCCGGGATGGTTCTTTCAAAAGTTCATGCCCGAATTCTTTCACGTTCTTTGCTCACAGTACGATCCTAGCGCGGTCTGGTGGCTCAGTGATTAAGGTATCTGACTGGAAATCGAAAGGTTCCCGGTTTGAATCCTTGTCTCGGCGGGGATTTTCATAGGCCCTTAACGCGTCCATCACCTCTGGCACAGCTTGCTGTGTAATATGAAGTACGCCAGAATGCTTCCGTGGTTCGGATTCCACGATAAACTGTAGGTCCCCTGTACCCGGCAGGATTGCCGGGCTAGGTTAAGGCGGCTACCACAGGGGCGGAATGCGCAGCCAATAGAAACTCTATCACCAGGTCATTACGACCACACGAAATTAGATTATTTGTACTTTCCTGTCTCTGTTTACCTTGATATCGACTATGCGTAAAGGCAAAAGGGGAAAAGGGGAAAAAAAATTTACTGAGGAAATAAAATTTTCCCATTGTATATAAAAATTTTAATACGTGCTCGAGCTACTTGAATTAAGAAAAAGAAACTAAAGATGGAAATAGAAAATACGAACATGCTGAACATGAATTTAATGAAAGGGATACAAATAACGAACTCTTTAGATGTTGAAAATTTAATCTAAACTGCTATAGATATTTTATGACGATAAAATCATTAATCGATTGTTCATTAGAGATTGTTAGCTAATGAAGTAATTATGTGTAGGGAAATAAGGAATTCTGCCGATTGCTTAGAAATTCCGCATGATCTTGACGTTAATTCGGCTAGATATGATAGAAGGTAAATTAAACTATATCGCTAATTTTTTTTTTTTTTTTTTTTTTTTTTTTTTTTTTTTTTTTGCAACTGCTTTACGTCTCTTTTTAACATCGAGGTCTTTAGAGACGGGAAAGGATGGGGGGCAAGGATGGGGGGCTAGGAATGGGAAGGAATTCGGCCATGGCCTTTTGAAGGAAGCATCCCGGCATTTGCCTAGAGTGATTTGGGGAAACCATGGAAAACTCAAATCTGGATGCCCGGACGGGGATTCGAACCGCCGTCCTCCCGAATGCGAGGCGAGAACGCTAACCGTTCCACCGCCACGCTCGGTTATATGGCTAAAAGTACGAGGTAATGGACATATAGAACGGAAAGAATCCTTTCGGGCATGAGCACTATGATAGCTGTACAACTATTAATGGAGATTAATCCCCTAAGTATTTGAATTCACAGTACAAAATAACAAGAAGTGGGAACAGCATAAAAGTTCGGATGACGATAACGCGAATTATAGACTTGCGAGGGGTAGAATTTTGAGTATAAAATTCTCGTGCGTACTCATCTTTATTACTGTTGTGCTGCTCGGGAGCCACATCACAAAGGTTTCATTCAGAAGAGCTCCTCAGTTTCTTAAAACTCGTTATAGTCCTTACAAAAGTGTCACGGACTTGGTGCTAACGTTGTGATGAGATTGTCTGGCAGAGCGACGACGTATATACCGATTGAATTTACTAGCAAACATGCGAACACCAACCTCTATTCAGGAAAATACTTCACCCACAAATATACGAGGCATGTTTTTTTTAAGTAAGTACCGTTTTGAAATTAAAAAAAGATGTCCAAGTATATATCAATAATTTTATTTTTACATGAAAGCCTTTACCTTACTCTACTTTTCTACGTAATTCCCTTCAACACTGAGGCACTTGTCATAACGTAGTACCAGTTTTTGAAAACCCTCTTCATAGAAGTCTGCCGCCTGACTTGTTAACCACTGCATCACAACTGTTTTGACTTCGTTATCGTCTTCAAGACGCTGACCACCCAGGTGTTTCTTCAAGTGCAGAAACAGATTGGTAGTCACTGGGCGCCAGATCAGAGCTGTACGGAGGATGATCTAGAGTTTTCCATCGAAAAGATGTGATGAGATCTTTGGTCTGATTAGCCACATGTGGACGGGCATTGTCATGCAGCAAAACGATGCCCTTGCTCAACTTGCCACTTCTTTTGTTCTGGATTGAACGGCGCAGATTGTTCAATGTCTCACAATAAGCTGCTGCATTGATTGTCTCATTACGAGGCAGAAATTCCACGAGCAATACTCCTTTTCTGTCCCAAAAAACTGTGCACATGGTTTTTCCGGGCAGAAATCGTTTGCTTGAACTTCACCTTTTTGGGTGAATCTGAATGCCGCCATTCCATGGACTGTTGCTTTGATTCAGGTGTGACGTAGGCCACCCATGTCTCATCGCCCGTAACAATTTGGCTTAAGAAATCATCACCATCATTGTGGTACCACTCAAGGAAAGTCAATGCACTGCCTAAACGTTTGGTTTTGTGCACATCCGTTAACATTTTCGGTACCCAACGTGAGCACAATTTTCGATAATTCAAGTGCTCGGTCACAATGCCATACAAAACACTACGAAAAACATTAGGAAAGTCATCACACAAGGAGGAAATCGTAAAGCGTCTGTTTTCTCTCACCTTATTGTCCACTTTCTGCACAAAACTTTCATTAACGACCGAAGGACGCCCACTCCGTTGTTCATCATGCACGTTTGTGCGGCCATCTTTAAATGCTCTCACCCACTTTCTCACCATTCCATCACTCATAATGTTTTGTCGGTAAAATGCACAGATCTCGCGATGAATATCGATCGGTTTTAGGCCTTTAGCACAAAGAAATCTTATAACAGCCCGTACTTCACAGTTGGCGGGACTCACGATTATCGGAGGCATCTTAAACACTCAGTGAACAACGTAAACAAGGAAGAATTAGACTGTAATGGCGTCAGTGCGTAGGCAAGAGATGCAGGTGCGCATGCGCTGAACGCCGACCGTAGCGCTGCAGCCACGGTGTGACAAAACGGTACTTACTTTAAAAAAATACGACTCGTATTTATGTCACAGTCACAGGAGAGATAAAATCAGGTAAATAAAGTGCCGCTCTAATGTTTAAATGTATTCCTTCTTCCTTCATGCAAAGAGGGACTGGAATGCTCAAAAGGGAAATTAATTTTGGTGCATAGTTCACCATGCCTCCAAAAAATTTGAGAATTGCAGAGTGTAGATGTAGATACACTGAGCCACTGCACGTAAAAACACGTGAACTTTATAAGCCGTGAAATGAAATGGAACATGGCAACTGTTTTAAATATTTCAGTTATAAATTAATTATTCACAAGACACAGACATGGTACGTTCATCCAGAGTGTGTATGTGTCTTTGAGCGGCTATAGCCTAATATAAAGTTATCCTTAACACTAATTAAGTTTCACGTTCCAATTGATGTAATCCTTAACCTTCGATGGACTGCTTCGTTACAGAAGTAACTTATCTGGAATAAACACACATCCAAACGTTTGTTTCTGTGTCAGGTGAGGGGTTTCAAAGCGAGCGTAACAGAGCCGGTAGATGTTTGATGACAGAAAACGAGAAGGCAACAGCACATAGTGCACCCAACAAGTCGAGTCAACGGCGGCACTGCCTACCCTTTTCTCAAAGCGATTCGGGCCATTTTTGAACCTCAATTTCTTGGGTCGTATTCATGCTACATGTCTCAAATTTCTGTTATGCTTGGATATCAGCAATCATAGCAAACGTACTAAATTTTATTTCGTTACTGTTCTTAGTTCTGATGTTATTGGGATGCAAACTTCAGCGATTTTGTCACTCACTGACTGACTGACTGACTGATGATCATCAAAACTCTAAAGTACTTCCCATAGACGTAGAAAGCTGAAATTTGGTACACAAATAACATTTTACGCACATACTACAAGAAAAGTCTGAAACTCATAAATTTCCATGTATCATCTACCCCTTACCTACCCCTAAAGTGAAATCGCTATCTACCCTAATAACTTTATATACCTCAGATTTTCATTGTAGTGTGAGCTTACTAAGTTTAACTAATGTGTTAAATTTTACATCTTTCCTTTAATTACCTTGCAAAGTTATTGAAATTCAAAAATTGATTTAGACCACGACACCCCAACATCAAAATTCCACTGTACTTCCAGTAATCGTAGAAACAAGTAATTTGGTACACATACACGGCTAAATTCCTACATCATAAGAAAAGTCTAATATTGGAGTTTGCCGCCGTATTTATTTAATTACAATCCCGAACATGAAAAATTCTGGCACATATTTGCGGCTTATTTGCTTTTCTCCGGATGAAGCTATATGACTGAGAATTTTTGAATGCATAGAGATCAACAATCTTAACTAATATCTTAAATTTTACTTTGTTCCTATGCCTTAGTTTACAAGTTACTAGTAATTTGTTGATGGTGGTAGTTAAACCCGCGGCAATCTTCATAGCTCGGCTATGGCGCAGTCCCATTGTTTTCAGAGAGTGGGGCATTGTTGATAACGAATATTGTTGTCTTCAATTTTGAAATGTTCTTATCCGCCGATTTTCAAGTTGAATCATTAGATCTGAGCGGCGATTGAGAATAAGCGATAAATGTACAAAAAGAAATGAGATCCCACAAAAAACAATTCTTGTAAAAATAGGCCAAGTCTCGTGTTCGTGTAGTGGCAAAAGGTTATGAGATCTTATTCTGAGCCAAGTCTACACTTTATAGTGTGTATTCACTTCACCTTGTGAAACAGAATGTTTTCTCTCGGTGTCATAGATCGTTTATTTAGAATAAAAATATCTGATGACTTGGCCATTATACACGTCATAATTTTTACTGAAATTGAGGGAATAATATATACTTGTCAAATTCAAAAAAGAAAGAGGGAAATCTTGGCTTTACGTATTTGTATGTTTGATAAAGCAACACATTTAAGGTGTTCATTTAGGTTAACTAAAACATGGCGCGCATAATGGCCAAGTCACCAGAATTTTTTTAATTCTAAATAAACGATCTATGACACCGAGAGAAACCATTCTGTTTCACAAAGTGAAGTGAATACAACCGTAATGTGCAGACTTGGCTCAGAAGAAGATCTCATAACCTTTTATCACTACACGAACACGAGACTTGGCCTATTTTTACAAGAATTGTTTTTGTGGGATGACATTTTGTGAAAAAGTTATCGCAGTATCCATTATCCATGATACCTGGAATCAAAACAGTGTGTTACCATGTGTCAGGTCCGAATTATAACACTCAGCCACAAAACTCTATTCGTGGTCAGTCTCTCGCCTGGTTTGATATACATAGTCCTGCGGCACTTTCCATCCTGAGCTAACCACTTCATCTCAACATATCCATTCAATATCTCTAACAAATATCTGTTCCACATTCTCTTTGCTTTGCGCTTTCAGATGTTCTCTCCACTAACAATTAAGCAAACGTAATTTTTTCGTGTTATTTTTAAATCGGAAATTGTGAACCATTCCAGTATTATTATATGATTACTTAAAACTGGCTAAAATCGTAATTAGGACGGTTGGTACAACAGGCCCGACGTTTAAACTATTGAAAGAGAACGTCTGCGTAAAATTAAACAAATTCTATCGTTAATTGAAATGACTAGTGGTATAAACGACCATGTGACGGAAGTGCGACTTTCTTCGTATATATCCACAGTCATGACTTATCCTAGCAGGGCAAATAAGACGTGTAACTCGAATCACACAGGTTCCTAGCATACTTAAGAAAGGTTTCTCGGGCAACAAACCGAGTAATATTATTGTTAATACACAATATTTCGGCGACTTTATTCTCCGTCGCCATCTTCAGGTGCAGTTGTCAGTGTCTTGAAGTCTACCTTGAAGTCAGCCTTTAGCGTGTTGTTTGAGAACTGGCATGGCAACGACAGATGTTGTTCTGTTGCCTAGCAGCATCTCAGATGTCATTAGACGCCCGCGGAACACAAAAAGTAGAGCGTTGGTGACGAGCAGCCTCGATAACAGGATTCCATGCGTCACTTATATGGAACCCACAATCCCTGTTAACCAAATCAGACGCGAGGCGAATTTCAAATGCTTCTTTGATGACGCTGTCCCAGAAGCCTCTCGCATGTGTCAGTACCTTAGTCGCTTCGAAATCAAAACCATGTCCTTCTGTCAAACTATGTTCTGCCACTGCGGATTTGTCTTTTTGCCCCAGGCGAACATGTCGGGCGTGTTCCAAACACCGTTGTTGTACGCACCGTATGGTCTGGCCGATGTATTTCTTCCCACATTCACCTGAAGATGGCGACGGAGAATAAAGTCGCCGAAATATTGTGTATTAACAATAATATTACTCGGTTTGTTGCCCGAGAAACGTTTATAAATAAACAACGCCGAGAGAAATTACATTCATTTATATACTTAAGAAAGCTTTGTCAAAAGTGAAGAACAGTTGGGGCGCCAGTAAAAAATTCCGGCCGGGACCAGCATTCGAATAGGAGACTTCTACACTCAGGCATATTAACCACTGAAACAAAAAAAAACGAACATCGAAATTCACTCTTACTGTTCCTTTTATTTTACAGCTCCTCGAATCCAGTTAAAGGAACTATTGCAATACAAAAAAAAAAGTTCATCAAATTTTTATTTACTAAAATCAGTTTGTTACTACATCTGCTGAATCAGTAGTGCCACAAATCTAATAATGCTAAAATTCAGTTCGGGGTTCGTTGCGCCTTTTGTTTTGACGAGTGTGAAGACAAAGCATCCTATTTTAGACTTGCCTTGCCTCGTGCCGTCATTTCCATTTAATTGATCTTGGCGCTAGTTCTTGAATGCAAAACCAAGAAAAGCTCCTCGGTTTGCACAATTCTGACCAAATTACTTTCTGTTTGGCTTCCATCCCTGCATTTGGCTTCAAGGAGTATCAGTGTACTACAATCTATCTCGTTATTAGCACTCGTTCTTAAATTTTAGAACTAAAGCATGTATTATGCTCTGAATAAGTTTTCTTATTTTAAACAAAATAGCAGCGCGGACAATCTTGGATAAAATTTCTAACTTACCTGGTCTGATTCGATTATGAATTTAGGTAAAGTGCATGCTATACGCGGTCTCCCAGGCTTCTACAGTTACCATGGGAAATAATGGCAGAACTATTTGCCATTCCCTACGCCGGTATGGTTAGTGTGAATATTGTATTTATAGCAACAATGAGTGTAGCTTAAGATGAAATAAGGGAGAGTCTGAAACCCATGCCTAGCACATTAGAAAGAAACTTAAAAGACCATCAACCTTTTTTTTTCATTTTTTGAAGTGAAAACTTGTATAGGTGCGTTACGCGTTGTTTGACGGGGGTCACTTCCCGTCACCGACATGCTCTGACGTGTTGCATGCTTTTTGGATGAGTAAAATCTTTTGAGTTTGCGTCACCAACATGCTTGAATAGCAGTGTATCTGAAGCTATAAGTGTGACCTGTTGGACTTGGACAGCAGTCAAAGTATAGATTATACTTGAATGTAATATATAAAAATGAAATATTTTTTTTTGCTACTGTTGTTTATACAACGCTTAGTTTTTAACCGATG
Source organism: Vandiemenella viatica (assembly GCA_031002005.1). Classification (NCBI taxonomy): domain Eukaryota; kingdom Metazoa; phylum Arthropoda; class Insecta; order Orthoptera; family Morabidae; genus Vandiemenella; species Vandiemenella viatica. The sequence goes on along the minus strand of CM061921.1, from coordinate 75,514,364 downwards.
TTGATGGAACTTTGCATACACATACTTTAAAAAAATACTGTTTACGTTTGATTTACCCTCTCCTCCTTTCTCCCCTCACCTTCATTTCTGAAAACGTTGTTCATACAAACCCGAAGCTTTTATCCGATTTTGATAGTACTTAGCACACGTATACATCAAAACAATACTCTGGTAGCTCAGCAATTAAGGCGCTTACATCCGAAAGTTTCTCTCTCCCGTCGCGAGTTCAAACCCGTGTTGCGCAGGAATTGTAAAAGTTATACTTGATTATATGAGCTACGCTGGGATGTTCCGTGGTTCTGATTCCACGTTAAACTGTAGGACCCGGAGGAAAGGAATTGGCCTTCCTGCCTCTGACAAAACAGCTTGGTATATCTCTTTCGGGAAGATTCGACCGACCTTCGGGTTGTGGACTAAGGTAGATTTTTATGCTCGTTGGGCGATTTTTGAATTGGTAATACCTTATGAGTTCGCGTCACCGACATGCTAATGTTAACAGTATAACGGGCTGGTGGCTCAGTAATTAAGGTGTCTAACTGGGGAATGAAAGGTTCCCGGCTGGAATCCCTGTCTTGGCGGCGATATTCATACTCTCTTAACCCGACCTTCACCTCCGTTACAGCTTGCTATGTAATGTGGGGGGTGTAAGGGTTTGGGAGAGACAATACTAGTCTTTTCCAACCAAATGTCAACCTCTCCTTCACGTGGTGCACCCTGTTTGCACGGACGAGGCTCTGGCGACTGAAAGATTCCCGGTATAAGGAGTCACCCACTGCTTGCCAACGGCCTCCGAAAGGAGGGCGGAAGAGCGGGGAGTGGTTCAGGGCACCCTCTTGCCCTTGGGGTTGGAAACGGCCCCTAAAGGCGGATGAATCAGAAATGATCAACGGCATTGGGATGCAGAAGGCAACGGGAAACCACTGCATTAAAGACCCAAAGGGTATCCCGAGGACATGTAATCCTCTCAAATTACATATATCATGATGGCTTCTTCCTGGGTAAAATATTCCGGAGGTAAAATAGTCCCCCAATCGGATCTCCGGGTGGGGACTACTCAGGGAGGAGTCATCAGAATGGATAGAAACATTCTACGAGTCGGAGCGTGGAATGTTAGAAGTCTGAATAAGGCAGGTAGGTTAGAAAACTTAAAAAGGGAGATGGAACAACTTAAGTTAGATGTTAATGGGATTAGTGAGATTAAATGGAAGGACGCACAGGATTTCTGGTCTGGGGAACACAGGATAATTAGCACACAAGCTGTCAATGGAGTCACTGGTGTAGGATTTGTAATGAACAAGAAAGTAGGGAAACGGGTGAGTTATTATGAACAGTTTAGTGACAGGATTATTTTGATGAGGTTAGAAACTAAGCCCGTCCCAACCACATTAGTACAAGTATATATGCCAACGTCACAGGAAGATGACGAAGAAATAGAAAAAATATACGCTGAAATTGAAGAATTAATCCAATATGTGAAAGGGGAGGAAAATCTAATAATCATGGGTGATTGGAATGCAGTAGTGGGAGAAGGAAAAGAGGGGAATACTGTAGGAAGTTTTGGTCTAGGAGAAAGAAATGAGCGAGGAAGCAGGTTGCTAGAATTTTGTGAAAGATATAAGCTAGTATTGGCGAACACACTGTTTAAGAACCATGCAAGAAGAACATACACCTGGAAACGTCCTGGGGATACAGGCAGATATCAGCTAGATTATATCATGGACAAACAGAGATTCAGGAATCAAGTTCTAGAATGTAGAGCGTACCCAGGAGCAGACATAGACTCGGACCATAATTTGATAGTAATGAATTGCAGGCTGAAATTCAAGCGAATAAGGAAGCAGCATAAGCAGAACAGACTGGCAGTGAATAAGCTGAAACAATCTAGCACAAGAGAAAAATTTGTAGAAATGGCAGACTTACGTCTAAGAAGTAACTGTGAAAGGAGCCAAACTGAGGACGAATGGAATGCATTAAAGACCGAAATAATGAAAGCTGGCAAAGAAACATTAGGCTTTAGGGAACAAGCTGCCCGAAAACCATGGATCACAGAAGAAATTTTGGAGCTGATCGATCAGAGGAGAAGGTACAAAAATGCTCAGGATGAAGCAGGAAGAGAGCAGTACAGGCAATTTAGAAATCAAATAAATAGGAAATGCAAAATAGCAAAAGAAAAATGGCTACAAGAAAAGTGTGAAGAAGTAGAAAAGGAAATGGCCGTAGGAAAAGTAGATGTTGCATATAGAAAGATCAAACAGAATTTTGGAGAAATGAAGAAAAGAGGTATGAACATTAAAGCTGCCGATGGGAAACCTCTTTTAAGCTCAGAAGATAGAGCTAACCGATGGAAGGAATACATTGAGAAACTGTATGATGGGGACGACTTGAACAATAGTGTATTGGAAAAGGAAGGCGATGTCGACATTGATGACTTAGGAGATCCTGTTTTGAGAACAGAATTTAATAAAGCTCTGAATGACTTGAAAGCAAATAAGGCAGTTGGTATTGATGAGATCCCTGCAGAATGAGGTTATTGGGGAAAAATTAAATTCATATTCATAGGTCAGAATGAGAGTAGAATGATCATTGGTGGAGATGTCGTTTCTTTGGTTGAAAACGGCACTTTTCCCTATTTTGTAAGTTTTAAGAATAAATATCTATGTACTTTAAAAATTTAAAGTTTTTTTTTTAAATACCCTGTATTCCGTATAAAAGTTCACCGACCCTACTGGTTACCAAGTAGTTGCTGAACATTATAACGTTCATTGGCGATGTTACTATAGCGCTTTGGGCGCAATGCCTTAAACACTATTTTAAATTAAACGGACAGTGATTGCTGTTTGAGTGAAAATTGTTCTGAGAACCACTCATCTTATTTAAGAATCAGCAAATTTGAGGGAAGATATCTTCGTGTGTAAATATAATTTCATCCAGATTCATTGGGATGTTGTCATTTTTTAGCACACATTATCTTGACAATGGAACATTTAAAGAAACGTTATTTCGCTCTTTGATGCGTGAGTTATGTGTTTGTAATGAAGGTGATTGCTTGGATGCCGAGATAAGAAGTTTTCAGTCTTCGGAAAAATATTAATGAGTTTATGAATTAAGATTGCTTTTAACTACAGAAACGAGATCTTAAAATATAAAATCTAAGTCACCGAAAGTTTTGGGAATGTGTAAAGCTCCAGAAATTTAAGAAATTAATACAAAATAGCTCTTTTACCGAAAGAAATGTATGAATTGACTTTTTGGTTCTAAATTTTTTGATCTTCTTAATTAACTCTTCGTGTACTTTAAACTCTAAATTTAGTACTTGGTAGGAAAGCTATTATAACTTCCGTATGCCAACTGTTAGCTTTGAACGATAATTAAAAATAGTTTAATGGTTATAATAACCGAAAAAGTTCATTACATGAATACTGTATTCCTTTGTACTGTCATTGTTAGCTCCGGCGTAGGTCATTCCTTTCCAGAGTACTTCGCTCTTCCTGTGAAGCACCTGCCTCACCCATATTCTTTTTGTGGGCTCAGAGCTCCATTTGATCATCAAGTAGGCGAATGTCTGACTTGAAGGGGAGTGATGTGGGGTTGGCTTCATTTTGAGTAATGCACAACGCGCGCGCGCCCTCGGATCACTACTTTGCACGTGTGCCTACAGTACTTCAAGCTCACCTCAAACGAGAAGGCGCCAGTCTGCATTCACTTTGACTGAATGCACTCTGCATTCAACTTTACAACTGCTGGAATACGTAATGATTCGGTGAAGAGAGGCTTCATGAAACAGCGTGGATTCTGTAGCAGAACCAAATAGCTCGAAAAACACCCGTTTAGAAAAAGAAATGGGAATCTTCAAAATTGTAGGTTATTGGCTAAAAAGTAAGATAAACGATTCTTGTCAAATATTTTAGATTTTAACAAAATTTGTAAAATTTAATCGTGTGCACTATAAAAATATGTCGCAAACATAATGAAGATATGATTCCGCATGAGAACAAACACTAAATCCCCTTTCATACAGATTATTTTCTGTTCCCTACCTCAAAATAATAATGTTCAAAACCAGCATATGCTAAAACAAGGCATATTTGTTAAATGTTAATAACAAAACTAAGCGTAAGAACGGAGACATTCCCGGCGTATGCTTGAAATGAAGTCTTCGGGTGTATCGCCGGATAGTATTTTGAAAACACGATATTTCGACGACTTCGAAATATCGTGTTTTCAAAACACTATCTGGCGGTACACCCGTGAAGACTTCATTACAAGACTAGGCATTTAGCATGTTAAGTCGCTGACAAGAATCAATCAAATTGACACCACATTCAAGGTTTGAAACAACGTGATCAGGAGACTACATTTGAGTAGGAAGAAATAATAAATCCAATATGCATATGGAATGTTGAGGATGATATTTTTTTACATTTCCAGAAATTCACAGATAAATTGAATCCATGAGAGACAGATATGAATGTAACTCCAGTAATATCTTGGCCTATTCTGCTAGGAATGAAAAGAATGCAACTATGCTAGATTCTTGACTTCTACAGCTGAAATATTTTTCTTACTCGTTAGTCTTTTTGTATTATTGACATAAGCTTATAAAACCATTTCTTTCCTACGGAAGAGTGTTAGTTAAGAAATTAATAGTTAATCTGTAAGAGGTTGGTGAGTTTACTTAGTTAAAGAGTTGATTTCTTTCTTCAGTATAATCATGTGCTGTGCTCCATCAAATTGGTAGTAGTCAATACGTTGACAAATATCTCAGTTTTTTACTTTAACCATTTTGGCATACACACGTGAAAAGCAGTAATGCAACAGTATTTAGGAACGGAAATTTTCTCGGCGTATGATTGTACAATCATAATATTGTACCATATTCAACCTTTTGTTTTATATTTGAAGATAAGCTTCTTTTATCCCATTTTTAAGTTACACAACGGAATTAATTTCAACCTAGCCTGGTAGGTGAGCGACAACGTATACGGGAAAACACAGGTATGAATCTCCGGTCCTGCCATCCTCATTTCGTTTTCCATGGGTTCCCGAAATCACTCCAGGCAAGTGCTGGGATGGTTCCTTCAAACACCCATGCTAGAATTCCTTCCCGTTCCTACTTCCAGTTCTTTCCGCCTCTAATGACCTCGACGCAACGAGTTGTAAGATGAATTTTTCAGGTAAATATTTTTCGTGAATTTTTTAAGTTACTGGAGTTTACGCTTCTGCAGACTTCGATATTTTTTCATGTAACGATTCTCACGTGGGAGCAAAATCTTTGAATTTTATTGGAGTTGATGATCATTAAAGACGATCGAAAATGTTGTGCAGGAGAAAAGAAAGGAGCTCAATTGTTGCCTTTATGAAGGAACCACTCTGTCATTCGCCTCGAGTGATTTATGGAAAACCAAAATTTATATGAATGGACACGGAATCGATCTTGGTTTCTCAAGAATACCAGGCCAGGGAATTATCATAACTGACAGAGGGGAAAAACTGACTAAACAAAACCGACAACCTCCTACTTACGGTATCTTCTCACACCTAGGATGTTCTTTTCGGACATTGCAACTGCTGAAAATTTCTTTATTTAATTCAACATCCTCTATGTGAAAAAATTTCATCGAGTTCAATCCTAGTGTGAAAGTTGACAACTAATATTTTAACCTAACAGCTACTTTTCTGAATAAAATTTTCTCGGGTAACTAGCCGAGTTAGTCCATCGTGACTCACTTGACAATGGCGGCAGAGAATGTGACCGCCGAAACGTCGTGGTCAAACGATGGACTAACTCGGCTAGTTACCCGAGAAAATTTTATTCATTTACAACGCCGAGAAAATCTCCAGTCTTACATAGCTACTTTTCTGTCTCCCACAATTGTATTTGAATTATTTAATCAGTTTATAATGCCCACCAGCGTAGTATAAGCATATTTTAAAATGATATAAATTGTTTAATACATACAAATTACTTTTAAAATTTTTGAAACAAATCATATGGGCAGCTAATTATTTAACCATTAAGTTTTTAATGAGGAAATTAATAATGTTCTAGTATTTTGTTTGGCCTAAAATTATTGTCGAAATTATAAATGTTTTAGAATACCACTGTTTCGTAATTTCTAGTTTTGGCGATCGCTTTCTGGTAATTTACGTTCTAAAAAGTTACCCTCGTGCCTAGTGCTGCGGGGCCAGCCAATTAGCTCATCGACAATGTGTAATAACTCAGCATTATTCCTCGGGGCTTATTTCGAATATTTAGTAACTCGTAACAGCCTATTGGCTTAGTCTGAATATGTAATTACTCGCTGGACCAGTTCTGCTATGGTAATATATTATTTAAAGTTAATATTTGATTTTGTCCTTTGGCATTTTTTTGAAGACTGGTTCGATGTGCACGAAAAGTTTCCATGAATTAAAAAAAACCAAAGGTGTCTGTATTAATTATGTGGTGAAGTTTCATCGTGTCACATCAAAAATCACATCATGAATCAAGAGTAGTACTTCTGTGAAAGAATAACGCACTTGGCTTTCATTTTATCCTGCAATAAAGTGGAGTATTTATTTACCTAACCGACCAGTTATTCTACATGATTCATCGTGACACCAAAGATCCCATCCTTATTGTTGGTCTACAGTGGGTCCCGAAAACACTGTGCAGCAGATCAGCTGCTCCCGCGTTATGGTGCGCCCACGTGGTTTGGCGTGGTATTGTGGAGCGGTGGGCCTTTAAATGCCACTACCGCCATCGCGAGCAATTACCCGGTCCGCATTTCTTGGCGGTAATGTGGTCCGTGGCTCGCCGGAAGCCACCTAAATTATTTCTAAATGCGACTCCATACATATTCATGGTGGACCGTTAAGGGCAGTCCGCATGCAGAGATAAAAAAATGTTTATGACCTCTGGTCAGCCCTGAACACGGCACGCCATTTGTGGACGAGAGCCGAAACGACGCTATCAGTCGCCAGCAGTTTGGGATCCCGCTATGAAAACACAGAGAGAAAGTGCCGTAATGCCGAACGAATGGATAGGGAACCGAGACCTACAGAAAAGCCAGGAGGTATTTGCTGAACTTCTTTCAACCAACTGTGATTCTTTGTTGGAGCATGTCCATTGTTTAAAAATTGCAATATCCTTCCTTCACGTTAAAAACGTGCAGTCAATCGAAATGCATGCTTTCTCGTGAAGTATGACAAATTTCTTGAGTTGCCTAATCAATGGCTTATACAGGGTGTCCAGAAAAGGACTCCCTGATTTCAAAATTAAATATCTGGAAAACAAAGATTGATAGAGGAATGCAGTAAACGGTATGTTTATTGTGACAGCTGTAAGAAGTGTATACAGCAGTGTGAAATAATAGTTACAAAAGCTGCTAACAGATGGCACTGTACGCTGTACGCTGTACAGCTCATATCAGCATACATAAGTGAAATAATCGTATGAAACCAATCTTTGCGAACAATCACATCACAATGTTTTCAAAATGTTCACCATTGGCACTACCCTGAGCTTTGGATCACTATTTAGGCATTACGTATGGCGATTACAGCGCCATCTGTTAGCAGCTTTTGTAACTATTATTTCAAACTGCTGTATACACTTCTTACAGCTGTCACGATAAACATACCGTTTACTGCATTCCTCTATCGATCTTTGTTTTCGAGATATTTAATTTTGAAATCAGGGAGTCCTTTTCTGGACACCCTGTATATTATACAGGATATGATGTTGAGTATGCTGGCAACAAATATTTAACCGTAGCCTTAGTTTGACATATCAGAATCACTTGAAATCACTCAAAAGGATTTGTGGTATGACTTAGCTTCTTCACAGGACCAGAATTTTTGAAATAACTACACAAATTTTCCCAGTTATTCTGCCAAAATTTTACAACTAATGGATACTTTCCTCATAATTTTTCTTGCAATTCAAATAAGTAATATCTTTATGTGAAGCACAATATACTGTCCTCAGGCCATTCATGAAAATGTTCACAACTTTGCTAAGCACGTATTTCAGAGAATTTCTTATCTGATGCACGATACACAACTGTACTTCTGCTTTAGGAAATACGCTGTTTATAGCTGCAGGAAAGCTTTTCAGACAATCAATACAGGCAATTAAAATGTCTTCTAATCCTCACTCTGAGTTCAAATACTGACAGTGAAATCTTCATAATGCGGTAAGCCGTAGCAGCAAATTTACTAACAAAAGAAACGATGATTTAAAAGAAATATTATCATTGTTTTTAGTTGAGTTAAACTTAAATTTTTGTTACCTGGGAGGCACAGATACTAAATATTTTGGCTTTTGCATTCTTATGTTTAACATTAATTTCGCGCTTTTTACAGCATTTTTCTGTAACAGAATATCCACAGTACCTCGTCTGTTTGGACACTCACTAAAATACGTTTTAGAGTGTGTACCAAAACGGAAAGGTTTTCTAATGCTGCTTCTCTCTGTCCGTCCATAAGTCTGTAATTCATAGTTTTTAGTTTATGATAATGCTGAGCCGAAATTGCCAACACGTTTAGTGCTTGCTAAGATGCTAAAATTCGTTTGGAAGACTATTCGTGTTGAATTTTACTAACTATATTCCTTTTCCTCGATCTGAAGCACTATTCCCATATAAAAACATACAGCCACACATGGTCTGCAGTATGTATCAACAGAGATGTTCATATGCCTGGGATGCGGTTCCCTTAGGAACATAGCTGTTTCCGAATAACAACATACCATAGGCTTCGATTTCTGTTTGATGCGGTTATTTTTTTTATTTTTTCGACGTTGTTTGACAGTTCCTGTTATGAGACCGGTTTATACAGTCATTTCTGGTAGGCATATTATGAGGACTGAATCTATTTGCTTATATTTGATGTTTTATTACGTAATAACTGTATCAAATGCTCTTTGTATTTTTTCACGCCATACTGCATATTACCCAACTGATTATTTTTGAGTACTTTTAAATTCACGTTTGTTATTAAACTTGGTTGTTAATATGATTTTTTGTCTAATACCAAATGGTTATCCATGGATCTGATTATTTTTTTATTCTCCCTGTCTGAGGACCTCGGAAGAGAGAAGTGAGAGTCGGGACTGTACTCTGCGGGTGGCAGTCACTGCCCCCGCGTTATTTCGGTCCGCCGGCCGTCATTAACATTGAGCGGCCACTGGAGCGAGCCGGCAGCATACGTGACCTGGCGCGGGCACAAACAATGCAAGAATATGACAATCATCAGCTGACGTCGTTATTACGGCTTGCATCTGATTTTGACCTAGTTTCGGCCACGGATATTAGAAAAGTCGAGGAAATGCGTCAAAATTTCAGACTAAAAAGGCTTTATGGCGACGTAAATCGTTGTATCATAATAGCAGAAACTGATGAACGCATATAATGAGCTTTCAGCTAATTAGCGTGGAACAATTAGCTGCCGGCAATCCCAGTGCAGCTCGCGAAGAGTTACGTAGATTAATAACGTTTCCACACTAATAGGAAATGACAGCGTGTTGTGGACGATCTCATCACTAACACGTACAAGTTGCAGCTCACTTAGTTTTAATTAAAATGCATTGGTGAATTTAGACCAGCTCAAAAGGATAGGTATTGTTACAGCTATCGAAATGAAATTCACTGCTCCAATTCTTTTTATTATGGCTTTACGCCTCGTCGACTTCATTTGAGGCGGGAAAGGATGAGAACAAGGAACGGAAGAAATTCGGCAATAGTTTTTTTGTAGGAAGCATCCCGGAATTCGCCTGGAGCGATTTGGGGAAAACCTGGAAAACCAAAATCTGGATGCCCGGACATGGATTCGAACCTACGTCCTCCCGAATGCGAGGACAGGGCGTTAACTACTCACCCACCTCGCTCATCACCGTTCCAAGAAAGAATAAATTTATTACCTTACTTGTAATCAACATTTAAATTCTCGTATTACACTTAGTTACAAGCTCAGAAACAAATCACAATTATTAGTCTCACAGGTTCCCGTACATCATAGCAATCAGGCGCCTACTTGTATACGGTTTGCTCTCAGCTGTTGTCAGCCAAAGATTCTTACACTAATAGCTCTCGCTGCTCAGAGACTATACAAACTACGGCTTGTGGAATCCTATCTATGTACAGAAACCAATAAAATTACACCTAAACTCATCGAAGAAAAATAATAATAATAATAATAACGATTGGAGGGTGTAATTGTCAAAATATCACTCATGTCTCAGCATGATCCATATTTGGTGTCGAGTTAGATGGAGAATCTTTCACTAAAAGTTACGTCTATTTTGGCAGAGGGCTGTTATACTGAACACGCTTTTTTTTCAAACTCTTCTACTCAATCAGCAGTCAACATGATAACGGCAATTTTGTGGTATCTGTAGCCGTTTTAATCAATGCAGAAATATATACGACGTTTCATCTAGAAATTCACTTTTCATAAACAAGACAACCTAACATTGTATTGATTCCTTTAGCATTAGATTCAAACGGCATAATGATTCAATAGAATAGCTTGGTGTTTTTGATACATCTATTTCTGAAAGTAGCCAATAATTCAAAGAAAACTGTCAACAAAATGAAATTCCATACGTGTTTCTATCTTTCTCCCTTACTCCATTTCTGCATTATACTCGTATATACAGTATAACTTCAATACGAAAATAACTTTTGTGGGTGGGTGATAACGCTCTGGCCTTGCATCGGGAAGACGCAGGTCCAAATCCTCGTCCGATCATCCAGATTCGTTTTTTTTTCACGATTTCCTAAAATCACTCCAGTCGAATACTGGACGTGTTCTCAAAAGGCCATGTCCGCAATCCTTCCCTTTCCTTGCCTCTAGTCGTTTCCCGCGTAAAACTGTAAAGCCACATAAACTAAAAAACAACAATATAGTATTTAGGTTTTTTTATGTCATTTCGAAGCATTTGATACGTAGTACTCGATTTCATGTTATTGTGGATATGTTGTGGTTGCCGAAGGCATAAGTTGTTGCATCTTAAAAACTGAAGTAACGTCAGGGATATTCTTCATCGATTTTAGAACAACAAGAGGTATAAAGCTGATTAATATGAACTATAACCTTAGTCAGAAATACAGGATCATGCGGTCTAACAGCATAGATATGTTTTTAAGCCTTGCCGATGACTCAGTTTAACAGAATCATGTGCGCACTAATTACCACGCAACTAAAAGTAATGCAATCACAAAGCAACTTTTAAACTGGGAAACTTGAATGAATATGAGAAGAAATATTGCGTTTTTCATCTGAGTGCATACTTTGGCGCTACCTGCGGTTCTCATGAGACTACTGGCTATAGAGAGCTAGGT